>WJFA01000531.1:0-35055 GCA_009870155.1 Pseudobourletiella spinata
CACAGGAAATCTCCGTCTCCGTCGGGTATTAGGCTCCAATTCCAAGGGTGGAACTCAGGAGAAAATCAGTAAAAAAAACAGCTTCCCAATGCGGTCAAATCCGTTCTTCATCTGTCTGATGATAAAAATGACTCCGTCGGGACGGGACAAGATAATAATAGGACACAAATCGGAACAGACGGGCGGTGATTCTTCTATGCCGTGTGCTCTGAATTTTACTTCTATTATTATTCAGTGATCAACGTCCAAGATTTTCATAATACTTTCCTCAAAAGTATTTCACCATTATTCGTATGAATGATGTTCACTTGGATTTGAAAAAGTTATAGCGCGTGAGCATTGTAGCCGCCTCACCCGCAGCCTGCCAATCTTTCACATTTTACATGTTGTAAAAAGCTCAGTGCTGAACATGTGAGAATTTGGAAGTTTTTCCATGTGGCGCTTCCCGAGCTCTCGACCAATGCTAGCCTTCCACATTTTTGGCCTCTGAACGTCAGGACTTATAATAGTAGTATTCGCCTCGTTTGCTCTCATGCGGTGGCCGCACGGACTCACAGGGTATATACTCACACACAATCCCCCAACATAGTACACATACTACTACTGAACACACACTCACACACTACACATTTCCATTCGTCAAGTATTTCGCAGTCAGTCATCTCTAAGTCGGGGATGATAAGGTTTTAAAAACTGGCATTTAACCTCGCTCAACGACTCCAACTTACTAAAGCTACGGACACAGAGTAAATCCCAGAGTTACATAGTGTGATATGAAATATCTATAATAATCTTGGGCCTGTGAAAATTAGTTCTATCCATATTATTCTCCCCAGTTTTTTCCCTCAAGGTGCCGGAAAATCGTAAGTGGTGGTTCTCTCATCAAAAGTTTTTTTCCAAACTTATTGTATCTTATTCATCATCCGGACGGAGGATTCTGCAGGGGGTGTAGGTACTTACTTTATCAGGGCAAAGGTAGTGGTAGTGCACAGAGGCCCTTGATACTTGATAGCTTCCATAGCAATTAGTATTTTGAAAGCTAGCGGTGATCTTCTACGGGGCCATACGGCTGTGGTGGGCGCATTCATTCATTATATAGTGTATAAGAATAGAGCCTCATCATATGAGAGTTCATCCAACTCTCTGGTGTTCCTTAAATGAGCCATACATTGGAATGGTCATGTAGGGAATAGCAGGGACATGTGGCCAGCTCAACGGTAGCCGGTGATGGACAAAAGAACATAATAATAATATAATAGAAAGAAGGGCTGTAAAATTCTCAACTTTTGGACTTTTCAAATATATATATATATATATATGTAGCAGTAGTTATTGTAATGGGGTAATTATTTAGTTTATAGTGTATTTACAGTGGTCGGAGGTTCTCTCTCCATCCATCTCTATATCTAATATACTCAAGCTAATTTTGGCCCACGGAAGTGCAAGATTTTATTCTGCAGTTTTCCCCCACGTTCTTGGTTGTGGTTGTGGTGTTGTTTTTGAAGCAAAGGCGACGTGGACAGGTAACAGACGGATATGTTGTGCAGTGGGAGGGAGTACAGTGTGGTCCGACTTATTTTAATAACAGGTCATTGGTATCTTAGGGAAATCCTTGAACACATGGTGAGGCGTGTAGGGATCCCCTGTTGATTTTCCCGTTTATGTTGATGAATTTATGATGAGGTCGGCGAGGCTGTGTGAGTATTTATTTGAATTTTGAGCGGATACTATGCCACGTCCTTCAAGGCAGGATTGATTTATAAGGTGTACTTGCCTTGTCAAAATCGATGTGAACTGTGAGAGTGAAATGAGAGATTTGTTTTCCCGAAGGTGGTGGTGAGCTCGCTCACACCGAAATAGAGGTTCGGAAGTGGGAGACATTGGGACGTAGTAATTTATCGGGTGATTCATTCACCT
The DNA here is from genome assembly GCA_009870155.1 of Pseudobourletiella spinata. Classification (NCBI taxonomy): domain Eukaryota; kingdom Metazoa; phylum Arthropoda; class Collembola; order Symphypleona; family Bourletiellidae; genus Pseudobourletiella; species Pseudobourletiella spinata. The sequence continues at coordinate 1,918 of WJFA01000531.1, forward strand.
CACGTGTGCAGTTTAATTGGGATCCCCCTGGTTGCTAAGGGATTCACAGAGGTTGCGGTGAGACTCCGTGGTGTGGGCAATTGAGTACAGAGTAGGAGATTAGGGAAAGAGACCTGTGGCAGTTGGGTCATGTGCAAATAGTTATATCTGTAGGTAGGGAAATTGAGTGCCAAATTAAAATGTTGAGTCATGGGACAATTATTTTGGTCGATGAATTGGAAACTATATTAAATAAACTATAAACTACTAGCATTACTAGTGTAAACTAGTATTGCTGTTAAATCATATTATTATTAATTTATGAACTTATTGTTATTAAATTGCTAGGAAGTTTACTTGGCATTCCCAGTAGTGGGGAAGTCACAGCTATTAGAACTTATGCCAAAGTAACTTTGTGTATTTTTATTATTTTCCAGATCTTGCCTACTTTTGGAGAGGATCAACCTTGTGTTCGGATATTCATCCTCTGACCTTCGTGTCCCGGTAGAGACCCATACCTGCGGCCAACATGGAGGACGGCCACGCAAAGACATGGGAAGAAGTGGTAGGCTTCTTCGGTGTGGACCCCGAAAAGGGTCTCTCACCTGACCAGGTGAAAAGAAATCAAGAGAAGTACGGCGCTAACGGTAAGTGTGTGTGTGCATCCCCTGCCCTCTGCCATTCCTCATTTTCCCTCCATAAGGGGGCAAGGGTCTCGCGGTGTGTTGTTATTATTATTATGACAATAAGAGTCGATGTTTTAGAACTGGGACGTCCAACTGAAATTTGAATGGATAGCAGCATGTATCTAGGTCATGAACAGGTATATGTAGTCCTAGGTTTCAGACGCTACAGGCAACCCAGTCCCACCTGGTCCCATCCCATTGTAATCACGTAAAAGCTCGTTGTTCCCTGCCCGCTTTTGATTAGTATAGGAAATCATTAGTGTTTGAATAGCTCCAGTCAGTCCAGTTCAGGGGGAGGACATGAAGTTACATAAATTTACTTTGGACGAACCACTTTGGGAATTTGTTTTTATTCTTTCTTTCTTGTGTCTCTCTTTTGTCAAGAAGCCATGTGAGGATTTTATTCTCATGACCCGAGTTGTTTTTGCTATATTACGGTAGAATAAGCGGTCCTGATGGTGCAGATTTACATTTTTTTCTGCAAGAGCAGCGCGATTTTGAAGGTTATGGTGGCAGAGGAGCATATAGAAAGTGGAATTACTGAGGGGAATAATAAATGTATATAAGAGGTAGGTATACAGCGGAGGAAATAGATAGATAGTGAGACGGGCGGCGCTTGGTTCGGAAATTATCTGGAATAAATGCTCTTTGGTGTTACTAATTTTAACTCTAGGATCCGAGATTTTCAGGGCACAAGGCTGTTGCTGAGGATATGTATATATACATATAAATATATATGCGGCAGGGTTAGAGGACGAGTGCGGGAGATTTCTTACGCTCTGCCTGCCTGCCTGGGCCTTTAGCACAGAATTAAAGGCGAGTGTTAGGTGCCAAGAGTGTAGAGAGAATGTGTTGGAGCGGGTAGTAGGACGTATGTGTATGTGTTTTATTTTTAAGATTTGAGATGAGAAAAAAACTATCATGCTTCTGTCATGTGACAAGATGATGTTTACCCTGCATGTACGACGGGACGGGCGGCGGCGGCAGCGGTATGTGCAATAAGAGTGTCCTCTTCTTTGCACGGAGTCTCACTCCAGTTATTTGCTACTCCCATTACCGTGTGAAAGCAATGGTGATCAAATGAAGTTGGAGAAATCCACCTTTTCCTCCCTTGTTGACGGTGTGATATGGAGCTACGTAGCGATTTTTTTTCTGTCACTGTAAATGCTACATGGCCGACAGTACAGAACGCGCCCGCCGTGCCGTGTAACTTTTGAGAGTGTACAGAGAAAAAAATGTGTCTAGGACTGTTAGCGGGATGTAACGCAGTGCACAACCAGGGAGCAGAATGTATGTCACTGTGTTTTAGGGAGCAATGATGGGAGTTGAGATGGCATACCTTTCCCCTTGTCTCAAGCTCTAAATCAGGTCGTCCCAGAAGTTTCGTGTACTACTACTACCACTACTACTTCTACTGCGTAGTCCTTGCCTTCATATAACTTGAGTTTCCTCCTCCCTGGCTGCTGCTGCTCCTGCTCCTGCTGCAGTTTTGAAGTACAATAAGTCCAAAAATAACTGTCTAGCTCAGGGGCTGCAGCCAGCCCAGAGAGGCTGAGAGCCTCGGAGAGATTTTGAGGAAGGTCTCTCTTCATAGTCTACAGTAATAATAATATTATCGCGATTATGTTTCTAATAATTTAATAACAAATGAAATGATGATGGATTTTTTGTTTACAGAACTACCTGTTGAGGAGGGGAAAACCCTGTGGCAATTGGTTATAGAACAATTCGACGATTTATTAGTCAAAATTTTATTGCTAGCCGCCATCATCTCCTTTGTAAGTTTTCAGACTAGTACTACTAGTACTACAAGCTATTTTTACTACTACGACGTCCAAGTTTTCCTTGTACAACTTGATAAGGTGGTAACTGTATCCGTCCTGACTGACACTGTATTTTTTCGTATGGTGTAGGTCTTAGCGCTTTTCGAAGAACATGAAGAGGGAATGGAAGGCATTACCGCTTTTGTGGAGCCTTTTGTAATTTTGCTCATTCTCATTGCCAATGCTGTGGTGGGTGTTTGGCAGGTAAGGCGTTTTTAGCGACAGAGAGAGAGATAGAGAGCTGTTGACGAGATTTCGGAATGATTTACTTATGGGAGGATGTCTGTTTTTTTTCTGTATGCCGCTTTGCACAGGAACGAAATGCTGAGAGTGCCATTGAAGCTTTGAAAGAATACGAGCCTGAAATGGGCAAAGTTGTTCGATCTGACAAGGCTGGCGTTCAGAAGATCCGGGCTCGCGAAATCGTTCCCGGAGATATTGTTGAAGTGTCTGGTACGTAAACGTTTGAATTAGCCAGAGATGGTGTGAGAAGGAAAATTAGGAGATGAGAATTACTTTATTTTATTATTTTCATCAGCATTAATTTGTTGTCTCTTTTTTTCTATGTGAATTTAGTCGGTGACAAGATCCCCGCTGATATCCGTATTACCAAGATCCTCTCCACTACATTGAGAATCGATCAGTCCATCCTTACCGGAGAATCCGTGTCCGTCATCAAGCACAACGAGGCCGTTCCCGATCCACGAGCTGTGAACCAGGACAAGAAAAATATCCTGTTCAGCGGTACGAATGTGGCTGCGGGCAAGGCTCGTGGTATTGTCATTGGTACTGGACTCAATACTGCCATTGGTAAAATTCGAACTGAGATGTCGGAGACTGAGGAGATCAAGACGCCGCTGCAGCAGAAATTGGACGAGTTTGGTGAACAATTGTCCAAGGTATGCACTGTGTGCCCTGATGTGCATATTCGACGGTTATTGCATGCTGTTTTTTGGATGCGGTTTCAAAGTAGAGGTATATGTGTGTAAATACAGGTCATCAGTATCATCTGTATTGCCGTGTGGGCCATCAACATCGGACATTTCAACGACCCCGCTCACGGAGGGTCCTGGATCAAGGGAGCCATTTACTATTTCAAGATTGCCGTGGCTCTGGCCGTCGCCGCTATTCCAGAAGGTTTGCCCGCCGTCATCACCACTTGCTTGGCCCTAGGAACGCGCCGAATGGCCAAGAAGAACGCGATTGTGAGGAGTTTGCCATCCGTGGAGACACTGGGTTGCACATCTGTGATTTGCTCCGACAAGACCGGTACCCTCACCACCAACCAAATGTCCGTCAGCCGAATGTTCGTCCTGGACAAATGTGAGGGCAGTGACATTTCCTTCCACGAATTTGAAATCACGGGATCCACCTATGAGCCCATTGGAGAAGTCTTTGTCCGCGGCCAGAAGGTCCGACCCGGCGATTATGAAGTCTTGCACGAAATCACCACCATTGCCATCATGTGCAACGACTCTGCCATTGATTTCAACGAAGTAAGGGAATTTACCATGTAATTGTCTCCTATTGGTGGATTTATTCCATCTTTTCTTTATGATTTTCATCTATTTTTTATCACCTCATTCACAGTTCAAGCAAGTATTCGAAAAGGTGGGTGAAGCCACTGAAACCGCCCTGATCGTCCTCGGTGAGAAGTTGAACCCGTACAATGTGTCCAAATCTGGATCGGACAGGCGTGGAGCTGCCATTGCTGTGCGTCAGGATATGGAGAGCAAGTGGAAGAAGGTGGGATAGGATAGTAGACAGAATTAATTGTAGTCAGCGCACTTTTATTTCAGGATGTTTTACGTATAGCTATTGAAAATTAATTTCCTCCCGTCCTGCAGGAATTCACTCTGGAATTCTCCCGAGACAGGAAGTCCATGTCCTCCTACTGCGTTCCCCTCAAGGCTTCCCGACTCGGAAACGGGCCCAAGATGTTCGTCAAGGGCGCCCCAGAGGGTGTCTTGGACAGGTGCACGCACGTCCGTGTTGGAACCCAGAAGGTCCCCATGACCAATGCCGTGAAGCAGAAGATCCTCGACCTCACCCGTCAGTACGGTACTGGGCGCGATACGCTCCGTTGCTTGGGCCTATGCACCATTGACAACCCACCCAAGCCTGAGGATATGGAACTCGCTGACTCCACAAAGTTCCACCTGTACGAAGTGAACATGACCTTTGTTGGTGTTGTGGGTATGTTGGATCCTCCTCGCAAGGAAGTCAAGGACTCCATTCAGCGATGCCGAGAAGCTGGTATTCGAGTCATCGTCATCACTGGTGATAACAAGGTATGGGAATTTGTCTTTTGTGGAAGTCACCTCGTGCATGCTGGTTCCTACAATGGTATTTCCTCACATACGAATCGTCCAATTTGTTTTATTGCAGGGAACAGCCGAGGCCATTTGCCGTCGTATTGGTGTCTTCGATGAGGATGAGGATTGCACAAACATGTCATATTCCGGGCGTGAATTTGATGATTTGAGCATTTCTGAGCAGCGGGCTGCCTGCGCTCGGGCTCGTCTCTTCTCCCGAGTGGAACCCTCTCACAAATCCAAGATTGTCGAGTTCTTGCAGTCCATGAACGAGATCTCTGCCATGACTGGTGATGGTGTGAACGACGCTCCTGCCCTCAAAAAGGTCTGGCTGTGTTCACAAGAGATTCCTAGGAACTAGTCAGCTAAAATTAACACATTTTTTTGAATTACTAATTGTTGTTATGAAATTGTAGGCCGAAATCGGTATCGCCATGGGTTCTGGTACTGCTGTCGCCAAGTCTGCTGCCGAGATGGTGTTGGCTGACGACAACTTCAGCACAATCGTCGCCGCTGTGGAAGAAGGTCGCGCCATCTACAACAACATGAAACAGTTCATCCGCTACCTCATTTCCTCAAACATTGGTGAAGTCGTTTCCATTTTCCTCACGGCTGCCCTCGGTCTCCCCGAAGCCTTGATCCCTGTCCAGCTCTTGTGGGTCAACTTGGTCACTGATGGTCTGCCTGCAACTGCTCTCGGTTTCAACCCTCCCGACTTGGACATCATGAACAAGGTGAGAAGAGGAGTCATCTTCAGTCTTCTCAGCCATCAGTCATCTGTTTCCCTCGTTTGACTGCTATTTTTTTAATTACTATTTGAACAGGCACCGAGGAAAGCCGACGAATCATTGATCTCCGGATGGTTGTTCTTCCGCTACATGGCCATTGGTGGCTACGTCGGTGCAGGAACTGTGGGTGCGGCTGCTTGGTGGTTCATGATCTACCCTGGCGGTCCTCAGCTGTCCTACTACCAACTTGTATGCTCTTCATATTTATCAATATTTTAAAAATATTGACTGAGTTGGGAAAATTACTCAAATCGCTGTTTTGATTTAACTGTTTTTTTCTCTCTCTCTGTTTCAGACTCACCACTTGCAGTGCAGTCCGGATTCTGAAATTTTCAAGGGAATCGATTGCAACCTTTTCCATGATCCTCACCCCATGACCATGGCTCTGAGTGTATTGGTCACCATCGAAATGTTGAATGCGATGAACAGCTTGTCTGAGAACCAGTCCCTCATTGTCATGCCCCCATGGATCAACTTGTGGTTGATGTCCTCCATTGCCCTGTCCATGACGCTCCACTTCGTCATCCTCTATGTGGAAATACTCTCGGTAAGTTGAACAGCGGGGCTCTTCTATTTTGGTTCCGGATTCGTCCGACTCACCTCCTTTGATTATTGGGTTCCCCTGGTTTTTATTATTTTATTTGTTTGCCAATTTCCAGACGGTATTCCAAGTTACACCTCTCAACGGCGAAGAATGGATAGCCGTCATGAAAATCTCCATCCCCGTCGTCCTTCTGGATGAGACGCTCAAGTTTGTCGCTCGTAAATACGCCGAAGGTCAGCAAAAGTATTTTCAGGCTCATGGGATTGTGTTGATGTGGGCCGTATTTCTGGCCGGCATAATCTACTCACCCATCTGATAACCCCAAAAAGCGCACGTCAACTAAAAAACTGTGTTGAATCAAGAATAGTAATTAACAAAAAATTCGGAGGATGAACCCTGTTAGATAAAGAGTGTGTCAACATTGTCAACATCACCATCATCATCTTGCGCGCTCTTGTGCAACCCAAAGAAACGATTCGGATCTACATCTTTAACATATAGATATATATGCTACTAATATATTTGTTCTAATTGAGATGCCGCCTCGGGCTGCGGCTCGGAAGTTTTATATATATATATATATATTTACAAATATATAAAAATATACATTAGTTGTATTGTATTGTATGTAGAAAGCATGTAGGAGGCACTTGAAGTGTTCTTAGCTTTTAAAATGGAAAGAAACGGTGCAACAACAACATAAACAACAATTGAGTTTTCTCAACAGCAACTACTAATCTCTGTTGATAATAACTGGTGATTTTGTATACAAGATTTGTCGTGTTAAGGTCTGTCCGGAGTTTTGTGCGCTTGTCTCGCCGCCACCGCCGCCCCTCCCCCCATCCTCTCCTATAATCGAGTGCTGTGTGCTGCATGTTGGTCGTGTCTCTACTACTACTGACACATGAAGAACATCGTAATATATTTCCTTCTCAACTATACATATATATAACGACTTGTGTTGCTAATTAGAAGGATTGTGGTGTGATTTTTATTAGAATAGTTGTTAGTTGCTAATTTAGAAGGATCATGATCATCACCAAATAATGTTTTATTGAACTGGATTCTGTAAATATTATTATTATTATTTCCACTGTTTAAAATTTACCATTCCATTTGAGGACGACATTCTATTTCTACATATATACGTACACACATACATATGTATATATATATATACATATATGTATACACATTTTTATCTGTTCTCTCCGAATGGTCACACACACACATACATTCATCCCTATTTTATCCTGTTTGTACTCACCGTATTTGTTATTTGTAGACAAAAGGACAGGGCTCGTTTCTATTCTAGTCTTTCAGAAATTAATGCGTGCATTTGGGGCGCTCACACAAACGTGCCGTTATTCAACAACAAAAAATGTGTGCATGTGTGTGAGTAGTAATAATGGTGACAGTAAGTTTGTGTCCGCCCCAGTAATTGTCACGCTCCTACCCCGAAAACCCCCTGTTTCAACAGCAACGTTTGAAACTCCCCTGCAAATAATCTTGTTCTAAATTAATTATTATCATTATTTCTATTACGAAGGATAATTAATACTACTTCTACTATTATTATAATTACTTCTATAATTCCGAAAGCTAAGCCGGGTTGCTTATGCACTCGCTCGTAACCGTTGCTGGAGCATATACATATACATTATTATTGTTATTATTAAATCGCAGCTCGAAATTCTGGTAATTTCGAAATTTTTAACCCAGCATGATTTATTGTATAGCCTTGATTGATTAATTCTTTGACCTTTTGCTTCTTCTGACCATTCTCTGTAATAATTTTGTGAACAATCCTTCCCGTACTCGGCCCAGGCTGGTGATATCTTTTGTATGTGAAGGTTACGAGGATAACCTTCTAGGCATTTTTTTGTGGTAGTTTCTGGTAGTTTACTCGTACAATGTGACCGCTCGTATTTCCACATTTTATTACTGCTGCTGCTGGATAGTGCGGGGAACCATCGTTTCTGGAACGTTGTCTCGGGACGGGAACGTGGAGGGCTCGGAAATAGTTTACAACTTTGAATTAAGTTACACAGTAACAATTTACTTAAAATATATTGCCATTGCTCGGAGCTTTATACCTTGGTTGCCGTTTGAAGTTGAGCTAAAACTCTACGGTTTGATCTCCGTGGACCGGCAGGGATGTCCGCCAAGGTACAGTGCTGTACGAATTCTGTATAGGTTTTCTGTAGTTTGTCCCTTTACTCTCTGGGGCAATATTGCCAATGGTAATGGTAATGCAATGATATAATGACGGCAACTTATCCAAGTAAATATTGCCTTGTCATATTTTGAGGTCCCTGCGCTCCGGTTCTCTCAGTGTATGAAGAAACCTTGATTTCAGCTGACCTCGCGGACTTAGTAATTATGGGTGGTGGGGTGCTTGTGTATGTGCGAATGATGTCCTGTGGGAGGAGCCGTGTGTATATTGTAGAGGATACACCGCGCCATCATTTCTCGCTCTGAACTTATCTCGAAAAAAATTATCTCGTCTTTACCGTGTGAGAGAAAGCAGGGGAAGGGGATTGTTCGCCAAAGTTTATTTCTATGAGCCAATTTTTTCACAATTTTTAGTCGTGAGGATGATATGGGTTTCGGACAAGTCAGGCCTACTTTTTGAAGGAGGTATAATTTTTTGTAAAAATGTCACAGTAACTTTCTCATCGTCTCAATTAATGTTGTGGTCATCATGTTATGATAGGGAATTTTCGTGCCTTTTTATGTGCGTGTACATGTATTTGCGAGGATGTGTATTTATGATTGTTCCATGGTTAACAAGTATTATAATAGGTTATGCGGTGGAAGGGAAGGAGTGATGTAGATCAGCCCGTGCAGCGTCATCATAAGGTGTATTTAGAATTTTTTTGTTTTTTTTTTGTGTTTTGAAAAATCTCAAGCGCAAATCTGAGAGTTCTGCATTCTGTGTTGATAGTTTCCATTGTGGAGCTGTCGTTCTAGGCTCGCCCGTACTACTATATTGTTTCGAACCTCCCCCGTGAGTGAAGACTGAAAGGGGGATGACGGGTATTGTTGGGGCAAGCTTTCAGCTAGTTCTTTCCAACCACTGTCAGTTAGTCTTGTAGCCCCTATTGGTTAGTCTTGTAGCTCCATTTTGTTAGCCTTGTACCAGTTATGGGTCGGGGATGATGGTTAAAGTCGTTGGAAATAGTATCATCTCATTTTATTTTATTTTTTGTTGAGTTTTCTGAGGCTCATTTCACACTTGGTAAAGAGATGGTTGATGTCTCGTAGGCTCGAAAGTGAATTCCGCATTTGTTGTATAAACCAGTGCAGTGGAAAAGTTGGCTTTAAGGAAAGCAGGTGACTTAATCTGTATGTAAAAATAATAAGCCTTTTCTCATTCAGTGCACTTGATCATAAGTTTATGTGTACATGTATACATATCCCGAAGAGGCTTTTCCGGCGCTATTGTATTAGCTATGATTATTATTATTATTATTATGATTGTGAGTATGATTATTTTTCATGTATAAAAAAGTTGAACAGTGTTTCTTCTGTGTCTTAAAGCTGAGCCAGAGTAGTAAGTAGCGAAAAAAATATGAGAAGGGCTGACGACGCACGTTCGTAATGTTATCCTCCGGTACCTTTAGTATTGGGAGCCACTGGGCGGAAGATGACATGAGAAGGGATGATAGTGTTGATGATGAGAGAGTGAAACAATATAAAGGACGAATGTGTTTACAAATGATCAGCGTTCCGAGTTGAACCTATGGCCTGAAAATTATGAGAGGAAACTGATGACCCCGAATTTAGATTGGATTTTTACGCTTGAGTGTGCATGGAGTTGTGTGTATGTGTATACGCAAATTTACAGTACTTACAGCTTATAGTAAGTGATCTTTGAAATCTCCCCCACGTGTTTTCATCCTCTTCTCTGTGAGAGATCCCCACGTGGAGTTTGGTCTCCAGTAATTCTTTTAAACGTGCGTACAACAAAAATTATGACGTCCCCCATCATTATTTTTGCATTTTGGAAGGAGGCAGATGTGTGGTTCTATTGTGTCCATTTTTCTATAATACGTTTTTTGGGAAGACGTTGGGGGGGATTCTCTCACTATGTCTTGGGTCAGATTCAGTGTTTTATCGTCACACTTGCTGTGTATTCTGTGTGTGCCCTTTGTCATTTTAGACTTTTAATATTGAGTAGTAATTTTCTATAATTATTCATTGATTTTCTGTCGTCCTATTGCCCTATACAGAGTATAGTGTCCAGTGTGAAGCGTGCGTTTGCGGTTAATCTGCGGTTATTTTGTGCAGCATTGGATGGGCAGCAGGGAGAGACTGTTCAGCTGGGAGATAGAACTCCTCATGGAGTTGTAATGCATATTATTATTAAAAATAATAATAATAATAATAATGATAAATAATACAGTGTGTGATACGCATACGGTTGTTTAGCTGCGATGGGAAAAAATTATCGTCCGACTATAGTGACGAGTAATAATAATAATAATAATTACAGTAATTATTGGTCACACTGTTTTCGGAAACAAATATTACACATCTATTGCGTGCGTGTGCGTAGTTGCCAGTTTAGTGTGTAGTTGTTGACTAGTTACTTGAGAGTGAGGAGGAGGAGAGAGAAAACAATCGTGAGTCAATTTAAATTATTATTATTACACCTATACTAATAAACTTATTGCTATAACTATTCTGATTATTACTACAGTATGAAATCTCTTTAAAAAATTCAAAGTGTTGTTCCCTGTACCCACATTACATACGATTATGATTGCTCTGCGACAGACAGACAGGCAGTATGTAGTTTGTAGGAAGAGAAAGTAATACGGGATGTAGTTGTTATGTAAATACATGTAGTACTATTTCCGTATAGTTATTACAGAGTACATTAAGTTAATAGTAGTAGTAGTAGGAGGAGGAGGAGGAGGAGGAGGAGGGCAAGAGGAAAATATATAAAATGTCGAAGGTACAACGTTTTCAACTTTGCATTAAGAAATTAATTAAAAGTTTACAATTATTATTATTATTATTATCATTATTATCAGTATCTCAATCCTGTACCTTTGAAATTGACTTATAAAACCCCTCTACCTCTGCCCTGTGCATTGGAGTGTGAGGCCCATGTGACGTTTTGTCGCCCCCGTTTCTGAGGACAAGGGACGGGTCCGTTGATTAATAATCCGCTAATTGTTTGACCCTGTGAGGTGCAGCAGTGGGTGATCTGGACATGATTTTTGATGCATCTACTACTACTATATCCAGAATAACCACGTGAACCCTTGCTACCCCTTGAACCCCAATAATATGCTATGCAACTCCCCAAATTCACTTCCATCTCGTCATGAGTAAAAATCATCCCTTCGACTTTTAGTCTTTGTGTTATTGTGTCCATACATGGCAATTAAAATGTTTTTCCGCTTCCCACGTTTTGGACTGACTGCGTGAGCACCGCTGCCGCTGTTACTGCTGCTCAAGTGTCTACTATATACTGTTGGTTGGGAAAGCAATGATGATGGTGAGTAGTACGTATAGAGCGTTTGGTGAGATTTTGTAGGAAAACTGTTTGCAGTTATAGTAATATGTGAGTGTATTTCCTACTCCATCATTCTCATAAACCTAACCCACAATAACAAAAACAACAGCAACAACAGCTGATCCATGACGCCCAGCTGTTTTACACCGAGAGATTCCCTTTCACCCACATGCATACTCATTATTACTCTTCCACGTGCCCATTCTCCTTTGCTCTGTCATACGTCCCCCCCCCCGCTTGTTCGTTCATTGGACCTTGTGTGCGGAACCCGATTGATGTGTGGTAAGTCCAATAATACGAATAATGTATTGAAACCCATAATTTCCAATCCATGGAACGTAGATACGGTATGATGTGTGGATGATTGACAAACTCGGCCAAACCTGAGGCGTGTACCTCTTGTGACGTCCTCATGTGTGTTCATTATGAAAATGCTATCCCTATAGAGTGGCAGTTTAGATCAACACGGATGCTTCTACCTTGGTCTGGTTGGCTGTAGTGAAACAATAATAATAACAATATACCAGGGACTTGAGTGTTGATGATGATTATTGGATTCCTCTCCGACTGACGGGTGTCGGGCTTTCTTCACTGCGCACATATGTATTACTATGTGTATGCTACCTAAGATTGGTGGATCGGATGCTTTCATGATATTTATACAGTGTACTCATTTTTTTACCTTTACCCTTTCTGTTTCTAGCTCCCGTTGCCGCAAAACTGGTGAAGTGATTCCCCTACTTGGACCTTGAATTATTTACCACGTACACACACCCACACCTCACCTTTTTGGATAGTAAAGTACTTGAAGCTTTGAATATCACCTTGAGCATTGTAGTATATAACCAAACCACCATTCTACAGTTGGGGGAGTGAATCGTACGTTTTGCAGGGACGAAACGAGTACGTTCACTTTATGTGTGAGCATTGGTGTACATGCGTACTATATATATAACTGATAACTGCCATTAAGTATGTCCCCGCGTTGAAAAATATTGTAATTATATTGTTACATATTTTTTTTAAAGCTGGTAATTGTTTCTTCCCTGGATTCTTGATTTTTATTTCGAACCCCCCCCCCTCTGATTCCCCTTTCCTGAAAGACCCCATTTTTGAAGTACGTACAAACATAATGCTAAAAAAATTTTGTTTTCTCTCTGGTACTCCTCCAAGAGTATCATATAGAAATCATTATTTTCACTGCCAATTGAAAATGGTCACTGTGGTTTTGGTGGTGATTAATGGAGGGGAGAGAGGCCTGCGTTCGAAGAGAAATGATGCTAATGATGTGTTTTTCCAATGTTCCAGCCCCAGCCGTCGTTGTAGACAAGTGGGGAAAGAAGTAAATGACGACGAATCATCTTAACAGAAGAGACGGACAGGGAGCCAGAAATCCTATACCAAGTTAATTACCATTGCCCACTACTACTACACTATACTTCTACTTCTACTACCACATATATGAATTGATTTGCCTCATTTTCGATAAATTCCCGCCCGTCCGGAGGAACAACAACAACATCAATGATGATGACACAAGGAAAAAATGACAAAAAGCCACGAATAAAAATAAAATAAAAATGTCCAGGAAGAACTAAAGAAAAATTGTCGGGGAATAATACATACATGTGCAGCGAGTTTGACTGTGTGTGATTCGATCATCGGTCCAAGAATCCTTGCTGAGTTTAGTCGTTCGTTATATGCTTATTAATATCACGTGTTCTTATTATTCGCATTATATATACATACATGCATCGGCCCCAAAACGCTCATATAATGCGGATGAAAAGAGGGACCGCAGTTGTATAATCATGAAAAAAGTGGTGGAAATTGCATAAAGTATACTCTCCGGCCTGCACCAAAGTTTATGAGCCACTATAATATACAATGTTAAGAATTTTAAATTAGTTTATAGATTTTACCGTTTTCTTCTTCTCTTCCTCTTGTTCGAAAGGAAAAATTACTCAGTAATGATAATTATTGTGACAATGACGATGATAATAATGTTGAGAAGGTGGTAATTATTTGCTCCATTTAGTATTATATACCTACGTTAAAAACAATATTTACTCAGCATTCAGGATGGGAGGGAAAGGGAAAGTTGTGTGATTTGGCTTACAAATTTACGCATACTATTATAGTGTTCTGCGTTTATTTTTAGAACTTCGGCTCGCGCAGTAGTCACAATAATGGCTTTCACAGCCCACATAAATACAAGATATACATACATACATATATATACAAATATACATGCCGATGTGGCGGAGAAATGACGTTAGATCTAGTCCGATTGATTCGTAATAATACTCATGATTGTTATTGTTATTCTTGTAATGATTATCATTATGAAATAATTTAATCCGAATGTAGGTATCCTTGTTCCAGTACAAGGACCTTTTATTAGACATCACACTGAGAGAACAGAACAGAAGACGACGACGGAAATGCACAACATACAAACAACGAATCTGTCTTTGCTGACCCGAATCATCTCAAACATGTATTGCTTAAAAATGAGGTCTGATTCCACACAGTTGGATTGGAGCTACAGTGCCTGCACTAATTACTTGAAAACTTGCTACAATCCTCCGTGTTCTTCGCTATTTTTCTTCGCGACGCAGCCGACGTTACAGCGCGGCCCTTTTGGTTTCCACTCTGTTTACCTGTCTTATTACTTCTCCGTTCTCTTAACTCTTACCTCTCTATCTCTGAACTTTATTCTGTTATTATTATACTTGTTTTAACTCTTCTTTCCTCCAGAGCACTGGAAGACTTTCGGTGTTTCTGAACTAATCGCTATGCATATAGTAACGTGCTATTTAAAAATTTGCGGGACAAAAACCTGTTCATGGTACATGGAACAACATGGAATTCTAAAGAAAAAAGCCGGAGGCTGTGTAACGATTACAATGTGTATATGTATACTAATGTAGTTGTAACATAATAGTTTTGAGCTGGAATTGTTGAATTGGAAAAAAAATTTGAATATGATATAATATGGATATAAAAATTATCATGGTATCCTTGTCTGCGGACTTTGCTCGTAAGACACATGTTCTCCACAGGCTGTGTTTGTGTAGTTGCTCATACATGATGACGACCAATATAATGTGAAGATTCAGCGGGTTCTCTGATGGCTAATATAGTAGTGGTTTTGTGATTTTGTATATATTAAGAGTTCAGATGTAAAAAGACAGTGGATACACCAAATGATGCAGTTCCTCTCTCGTTCTTTCGCATTATTTCGTGCCATGTTGTTTATAATGATGGCATATTTATTAAACTCCAAAAAGTCATCACAGCTCAAAGCCTCGTTCCTGGCCGGAGCCACTACTGCCAAAAATGGCGACAGGGAAGTCATGAACGCATTAGCAGCAGGGGGTTCATGTTATATGAATACGAATGCTAATCAGTTCTGAATTCTTAAAAAAGATTAGAATACAATTATTCGATGCGAATCACATTTTATGTGCATCCAAATGTGAATATAAATATTCATATTTTTTATATCATGATCACATCATTCACGAATACAACAGGATCGGACTATAACGGTACCTCATGGGGCGGCCAACTTTGTACCACTGTAGAGAAATACCGCTATATATGTATAACGGTACTACCGCTATATCTCTTGCAATGGCACAACCGTTACATAATTTATTAGTAAGGTTTTCAGGTTTATTTGAAGTTGGCAAATTTTTACTAAACTAACTGCAATTGCTATTATTTTCGAATAACTTGTCGTTAAAATCAAGTGTTGATATATGAAGACAAGATTCGCCGTTGTTGGAATCCAACCATCACATCTTCGTTGCCCCTGTGCCCCTGCAGATGTCGAATGGTTTTCGAATTGGTCGAAAGCTCTTTTCTATAACTTCAAACTTCAAAACTCACACGGGGAGGAATGCACATGTCACCCTAGCACAGATTCGACACTATGTGGATTAAAGAGGTCACCTAGGATTATTAACGATGCCAAACTCCTAGGTGCAGTAATTCAGGTTTGGATGGTTCAATTTTATGGGCGGATTGCAGATTCTATATGGTACCCATAAAATGGCGGCATGAAAAACCACTAAATTTGAATTTTCACCAGCCCGTCATATGGCTTCGCTTATGTATGAGATTCCACTGTATAATGGGGCATATAAGGGGCTGATGAAAATTCAATTTTGTGGTTTCTCTCGGCGCCATGTTATAGGTGGAATGCAGATTCTAAATCATGCAAATCATTCCCAGATTCTAATTCCCATGCTTATGTCAACTCCCATGTAGTAAGTGGGAGTGTGCTCGAAATTCAAAACTGGGAAATCCTTCATTGGATTTAACATTTAAAATTTAAGGTGAGGTGAGACGCACCCCTCCCCCTTTGGTGCCCACATGGAAATCAAAACTTCGCGTGCTTGTACCCTAGCCAAACCTGAATTTCCGCACCTAGGAGTTTGGCATTGTTAATCGTCCTAGGTGACCTCTTAAATCCACACAGTGTCGAATCTGTGCTAGGGTGACATGTGCATTTCTCCCCTTGTCAGTTCCAAAAACAAATTTTCTGTGCACTATTATGTCCAACCTAGTCTATGTAAAAAAATGAGGTTCTGCCGGAGAATCCCAAATTCTACCACTACGGAAATACCAGTGTCGCCTAATCCACAGTAACAGTAGACCGACCCTACTGTAATATGAATGTGAATTTGAATTTAAAATTCTTATTTATACGAATCACTGCACCGCAAAACAAATCAATTTCGATCCAAATTAATTCACAAAAGAACATTGGATCTGTTCTGACGTAAATGTTAAAGCATGGTGAGCATAATTAAACTTCTTTTACATCGAAAATACGACGTATCAAGATCTAGTTCCAATATGAAGACGAAAATTACAGGGCAGTTAAAAGTAGTGTGTGATGCTGATGGCTAAGAAATGTAATGCAGTCTTCCTCCTCTCCTACTCCTACTGGAAGGCTCGCAAACTCTTAACTTTGTCGGACAAATGAAAACCGTTTCGTATTGCTTTTCTTCCATCAAAATTCAATGAGCTTGAATTTTTAGTCTTCTTCTACTTAATTTCTTCTCTCTTATGAATGAAGGGTTCGTTCCAGTTTTTGTCTGGCCACTAGCTGCCTCCCTAAAGGCGGTTTTTTCAAGAAACAAGAGTTTAGCAATTCGCGTAACAGAGGCCAGCAACCCCAATGTGCAGCAGTCACATATCACTTAAATTATGGAAATAGTGGAGCGAGGAAAACCTCAGATAAAGAGTAACTTCACGAGGTTTCGACCAAAAATTGACAACTGCTCTCGAATTTTAGAAACTTTGGTACCAAACGATTCGTCTCGGCAAGTTATTTAAGAATATACTACTGGTACCAAACTGTGACCACTGCACTGGTACCAGAGATATGGGGTAAAATGTCTGATTTTGTTGGGGAATTTTTATCTCGGGCAATTTCCATCCGATTTTCATAAACTTTCTTTTGCTTGATAGATAATTAAATTTTCTAAAAAGTACATTTTTAGTTTTTCGAATTTCGAAAAATTTAAACTCAAAATTTCATTTCAAAATTTTGAAATTCTCATATCTCTGCAACTGCAAGAAATTTTTAAAAACTAAAAAGATTAATCCTAGAAAATTAAATTATTTTTCAAACAAGACCAAACTTATCAAAATCGTCTGGGTAATTCTGGAGAAATTTGAAAAACTGATTTTGAAGTCAGCCAATTTAGGCATTTCAGTGGTCTAATACAACCAAAATTTTCGGTATAACAGCGAAATAACTGAAAGTATAGCTTTAATCATTCTTCAAATTATCTGGCATACCCTAAAAGTCCATTTCTTAGTGGTTTCTACTCGATTTGTTTTGCCTGAAATTTTTGAAGAAAACACCAAAGGCACAAAACCCTTTGGCACATGAAAATCCTTGTGGGAAATCCCATGCTAAATTCTCAGAAATTCATTTTCATAAAATTTTCAGATTTCATGTTTTTGCAAACGTTATCTTTAACGATGAATATTTTCAAGTCGGGGATATGTTTTGGCCCATTTACATGGAAATTTAACAAAAATAATGAGATTTCAAAATTTCAATTTTATCTATCAAACAAAAGAAAGTTTATGAAAATCGGCTGGAAATTGCCCGAGATAAAAATTCCCCAACAAAATCAGACATTTTACCCCATATCTCTGGTAGCAGTGGTCACAGATCGGTACCAGTGGTATATTCTTAAATTACTTGCCGAGACGAATCGTTAGGTACCAAAGTTTCTAAAATTCGAGAGCAGTTGTCAATTTTTGGTCGAAACCTCGTGAAGTTACTCAAAATTCAAAGTGGTAGGGATCTTACTCAAGTTTTATTTCAAGTTATTTCAGTAGGCCAATGAATGTCACACGTCACGCTTTCGACATGGGAGGTCCTCAAATTCGTTTACACGGAGGAACTTAAGCCGGCTTAGCCAACCAGATTGGCTTACCGCCAAAACATAACTGCTGGCTTTTCTATGCCGAAGATCCAGTGAGCGGGGAGTTTTGAAATCCCACCGATCTTCTACGTATGTATCCGCCCGTGTTCGCCCTGGAGCTGTGTAGGTGGTGGTCTACAGACAGTGGTGCTTGGAAGTGGCTTAAAATACAGGAGATTACTTTAATTTGGAAGGAGAGGTGAAGGCAGTACCTCTGTAAACTGTTATAGTTTAGAATCATTATATCCGAATTTTGTGTTGAATGATAGCAACCAGCATTGTAGTTTCGTAAAATTCGAAGGACTAGACGAAGGATTCGTTGGTAAATTCATAATTTAGTGCACAATTTGTCTTATATTTATGTTAATTATTGCCAGGAAAAACAATCGTCATCTAGGAATTATGCTTTTGTAGTTTTTGTGCTCGAGCAGTAATTTCGACCTAGAATCACCGAATTTACCCGTTATTCCTCC
Source organism: Pseudobourletiella spinata (assembly GCA_009870155.1). Taxonomy (NCBI): domain Eukaryota; kingdom Metazoa; phylum Arthropoda; class Collembola; order Symphypleona; family Bourletiellidae; genus Pseudobourletiella; species Pseudobourletiella spinata. Next base: position 20,514 of record WJFA01000531.1, read on the forward strand.
TTTAATGTGTTGATGAACTGAGTTAATACGGAAATTTATTTTTGAGACTTCCAAATGTGAATTTGTACTTTCACTTGTGCTTGTGCTGTGCCACATAAATTTATACTTCACTTTTGGATCGTGATAAGGTTATGTTATGATAAGTTGTATGATTTAGATCTTCGACGCACATGTATAAGATGATAGGAACAGTGTTTTACTAGAGTCCCGTTCCCGTGCAAGAAGAACAATTTTTTTTCAGAATATAAGGTGTGCTACCGGATTTTTGCAGTTAAATTTGATATTGGAGGTAGCTTTTATCTTCCAGTTAAGGCGGCGAATGAAGAAACAAAAGGGATCTGAGTAGACCTGGGGCTCTTTTACTTAATCTCTCTAATTTTAAGGGCTTATATACTAAAACTTTTTCTGGAAAATTTGATTTTCTTAATCGTTCCGAGCACCCCATTTTTGCTCAGTTCAGTTATGTCTGAGGAGAAGGAAACCTGCCGCCAAGGGGAAGACGTGTCGCCGAGCGGGCCGGAAAAGCGAATTTTCGAAGAAGTTTCCAAGGATAATTTACAAGCCGTGACTGAGATTCTTAGATGCGGTGCAGTTGGTGTGGACATAGTGGACGAACATGGAATGACCCCGCTTCAGCATGCTGCTTACAGAGGAAACGAAACCATGTGCCGAATGTTGTTGGATTTAGTAAGTTTCTATTTGTGTAGATATGTGTCCTGAGATCTGAGCTGGGCTCTAGTACGATCTATTCTTGCATGTACAGGGTGCGGATGTTCAAGGAGGCAATCATAACAACAACTACACGGCATTGCACTTTGCAGCTCTGTCTGGCAACTCTTCTCTTTGCCAGCTGCTTTTGCAGGCTGGAGCCAAACCATACGTAGTCAATTCCGTGGGAAGAACCCCAGCACAAATGGCAGCATTTGTCGGTAAGGCGGAGGTTTTCATCTTTATACCAACAATACCATAATCAAGTAGTATCATCATTGTAAACGCATCATTATTACTGTGATCAGGAAATCATGCGTGCGTGTCAACGATAAACAATTTCATTGATCGGAAAGATGTGGAATATTTCTCAATACCTCGTGGTTTGGAGTCAACCCCAAAATTGCAACACTTTCTTGTCACGCCTGTACACAATCTCGTTATGCAAGTAAGTTTACCCAATCCCTTCTCTAATGCCCGGAAGCTAATGATGTGAACTCATGCAGAAATTCTCCGCATATTCATGGACACGGGTTTCTAATATTTCCGTATATAATTATACTTTTTTACGCAGACGAATTTTCATCCAGTTAAAGTAGCCCTGTTCGTCAAGAAGAACGGACTTCTACTTGACCACATTCCGGAGGTCATCAAGGTTTTGCAGTTAATTTGCGAACGAGAAATGAAGAAGGTAATTGACTTGTGCATGCATCACATTTGAAAATTTGTGTAAGCACAACGTGCTGTAATGCAGTTGCTTTGTGCCGGAAATATTTTTGTTTGTGCTTCAAATTAACGAGAGGTTACTATTGTAGGGCGTAGACGCAAATGAAATTACGGCATTTAAAATCCATCTGATAGCCTTCATACTAAGCAAGATGCAGGAAGAGACGAAGAATGCCAAGGGTCAGGATCCCATCGATAATTTTATCAAGAAGATGCTGAAGTGCAACGTTCCGGGGGGAATCCCAGAGGGTTTGGATCGGCTTTTGAGGGAAGGAGTACGAGCTTTTCCTTTCCGTGAAACAACTATCATGCAACAACTAGTCACTAATCTCGCACATACGCAAGTGGGTTTTAAAAGTGTTCTCATTTATATTTTTAGGCAATCAGTCCATATACAAAGTTTTGGCAAACACTAAGGCCTGAAAAACTAGTTATGATTGGTCTATTTTGTTTTTGTAGCTTTGCGAAGATCCAGGAGCTTGGGGCATTATCTCCAGCGTCGTGAACGGTCACAAGGGTTTCCGAGACAATGACCCCTGCGCAACGTGCGGGGAGGAGAAGGGATCGAAAAAATGCAAGCGCTGCCATTTCGATGCTTACTGCGACAAAGACTGCCAGCTGCTCCATTGGTTTGTGCACAAAAAGTACTGCAAAGTCAAGGCTGATGAGCGGGACAAACGGGAGGCGGAGGCTAGGAGCAATCCTGCTCAAGACAAATCAGATAAACTTATAACAGATGAATCCGGAGAGATTTTAGAAAAGTTGCGTATATCTGGCGGCGGCAGTTAAAATTAGAACTGCCAGTCGCTATCAGTTTTTTGGATATGCTATTATATTTTACCAAGCTTTTTCGCCCTATTCTGGACTCTTTTAATCAGTTCTTCCTTCCCCATCATCGCTTTCATGATGCATGTGAATGACTTCAGTGGATATTGTAATTTGCTTGGTATATGAAAATTTGACATCATATAAGAGTGTTGTTAATTTGCGATCGATTTTTGAACCATGATTATGACTATTCTGTTGATCCTTTTTACACGATTGTTCTCTGTGTCGTTGGAAATGTTCTGACTTACGAAATATTTACTCCATACTTGTATAATCGGATTCATAATACCTGAAATTACTTGCATTTGAATCAATGTCTGCCAAGGGCACGCCCTGAGCTTGTGAGCCCAAGGGTGGATCCTCGTCACATTATGAGGGTTATTTCATATTGATGGTGAGCTTTACTGCAGCAAATGTTGGCAAACAGACTGGAACTTGTGAAATCGCCTTCGTACGTATAGGTAGCACAGTTAACGAAGGAAACCCTGTTTTTACAGTCTTATTCAGTCCTCCGTATTTCTTGTACAGAATAAATGTGATTGGTACGTGCGCGGAAAAGATGGTCAAAATCTCTCCTCCATGTACTGTAATCATAAAGAATCACCTGCGGGTAGAGACCTCAATATTTTGATTTAGAAAACTATAATAATCACACCGAAACTGAAGCTCGTTGTCAGCCCTTCAAGCTACCCGGAAGAGGCAGGCATAGCCATCGTGTACAAAATAGAATATTTGTCTATAAAGAGCTTGGACGGAAAGTGGAAGGAGAAAAAATACTGTTTTTAGAGCCTACAGTAAGTCTGGAATGGAAGCCTTTTGCCTGTGTATATCTGTTGCAAACGTTGAGGATACACATACGGGCATACAAATATATTCTTGGATCATTGCTCTTATACTATCTACAACCCTGCCATCTTCACTGGTCAGTAATGGCTCCAGCGTTTAACGGTGACTGGAGCCTTCGGGCATATACTTATACGTTGTCCTGAGAGATAAATGGCAGGAAGTGGAATGGTTCCAGTTGGTGATGGTAACACCTGTCGTCGGCAGTGATAAGAAAAATTACGGCAGTGTTCCGTATCCATTAATGGAACCCAATTTGCTGTCATCAGAGGCGGCACTGCTGTCACTCTGCGGGGACGAACTCTCCTTCTCGATGAGTAACGAGTTTTCCAAAGAGTCATTCACCGGCTTCTTTGACCAGGGAAAATTGACACGCGGCTGGTTTTCGCCCCATGTGCGGTACACAAGAGCATTTAGCAGAGCTTGTAAGGGATTTACGACAGCCTAAATATATACATAATGAAAGTTTTGAGTTAAGTTTCCCATGGGGTCCCCAAAATAATGACGGGTTTTCATAACGGGCCCTCACCATCAAGTGCCAGTCAAATAGGAGGAACGTTCTGGGCAGATCCGACCACAGCGTCCACAACAAGAAGGCATTGATCAGGTTTGGTATCCAGCAGAAGTAGAACACCAGGTTTATCGATAAAAACTTGCACCGTAGTGTCCGCAGCTGCTTCCTTTCCGTTTCTGTAAATCGTCCCGAGACTGACACAAGCACCTCTTCAGCCTGAAATGTCATCGTATCAGCTAACATGAAGATTGATGATATGACCGTAGAAATGTGCCAAGTTATTTCAACTGAACTTACTTTGTTGGAGGCCATGTAATACAAAATGGGATTTACAACCATGACTGTCGCAATGGGCAAATAGGTGAAGATGTAATTGGGTAGTATTCTGGCCAGGGGATTACTACCCATGTCGTGGCAGCTTTAAAATATGACGAGGACACATGAAAAATCCACAGCACGTTATAGCATCCACTCAGAATATATCATCTCATCAGTGGTCTCCAATATTAGGTAGCAATAATCCTTACTTGAGGTCCGGCAAATACAAAATAGACAATCCTAGGACTGTTAGAGCCCCTGGTAGGCCCCAGCACAGCGCATGGTACATCTTCGGCTGTCCCTGTTTCCCATTGACCACCTTGAAAACGTCCAACGCATAGCACAGGGTCCAGAGGCAAGTGGCCGTGTAAAAGTACTGGATCCAGCCCTGATAATGCACACAGTTCATTGAAGCAAACAGAAAGAAATGTCATGTTTACTACCCAATATGAATAAGCATCCTTAGCAGCTCACCGATGAAATGGCACAGAAGACCGTGCTGAAAGAGGAGCTAGGGGCCATTACATTTGTCATGGCATAGGAATAGGCCAGCCATGATATAGACCGAATGAAAACAGCTAAAAGAGTAAACCATATTTTAAGTAATTATTATGAGTCCTTTAAATATACAATGCGCAGGGTAGACCCCGTTGATGATATAGAGCACTAACCTGAGGATGCCAGGAGATCCGCTGTAGCTAACCAGACGACAATGTACCTTCCGCGAAGGTAAGAACTGGAAAAGCGTCGGTGGGCATCGTAACGCGGAAGTATCTACAGATCACGTCAAAATCCGTCCCATTTAAAGTCACATTACACTTCTTAGGATCTTTGGGCCGCCAGAAAATTCGAATAACGAATACTATTTATCACTCACCTGATAGGTAGCGCCTAATATTCCCAGCACAGATGACACGAGGCAGACAATATTATATGGCCCGGTTCGGAATTTCAAAATAGCATCAGCCCCGTATCGAGTTTCATTCGATTGAATGCAGCAGAACGTCTGTAACGTCGGATCCGCCATAGTTCTTATATGTTTAATAACTTGTTTCCTTTAATCTTCAAGCTAATTTGTCGTGTTAGCAATCATTCCAAGATTGTTCATGACGGGAAAGATCCAAGTCACAGGAAAGTATCTGAACTATCAAAGATAAATATAGCACACACAAGTCCTCTCGGGTGTCCACTTTCACACCTTTTTTATCAGTAACAAAGTATCAAAGACAATTCTATACATCCGACCCAGAAAAACTAGCGCTCAGTCAGTCTTGGTTTCGTGAACTGCACGCCCAGATTCCACTATCAGTGTATTGGAAAAACTATTGGGTTGCTGATATAGATGAAGACCGGAAAAATTATCACCCTAAGCTTTACTATCTGACAAGTCAATTTCGTACGGACTACGGAAATGCAAGGGGGACACAGTGCTGTTTTTCGGGCTTTGCCACCGCAGCCGCCGCATTCTGACTCTTGTCTTTTTCCCAAATGCTCATGATGGCCTTCGTCAAGAATTCACTCACTCACACAGTCAGTTTTAAGGTTACGATGGTAAGATTCTCATTATCATACTGGAGAACTACTTTCCAATTTGGCGATTCACGTGTAGCCTGTGTCCATGCGATAATGCTCTTTGGCATGGACGGGCAAGACAGTGTGCGAGACAGGTTCTATACGGTAGTTCTATGCTCAGTGACCGAAGGAACAGATATTATACGGCCTCATCTTATCCTACACCTGACCAGGTAGTACTGTCGTGTACATGGGATTACATACGGAGTGTTACGTAAACCTTATGCATCTCTTTTTTTACTATGCCAGTTAGAGGGTTGCTGCTGCGAGGACGGTCAGTCAAGTCATTTTTTGCTCGCAATCCACTCATCTCCTTGGCCGGAGCTCCGCTATGTATTTCGTGAACAAGTTCTCTCCACATTCAAGCTTTTGTTGCTCGTCCCTTGGTCAGCGAAGGAGTATAGTCATTAGATTACTATTCACATGGATGGTTAAGTAACTACACATTTGTGGGAGGTTCCGTGGGCAACTCATTCCTGGTCAAGTTTATGTAGGAATGCTCATCCACGACCAACTTTTATGGAGAGCACATTTTTCCCAGCATTAAATCGGCACTGGACAATAAAAATTGTAGTAGGACTAAAGTCACGTCGTTCTGGCTGGTATAATATTATAATAATAGCTATGGGCTTAAGTTACGGTGGAAAGAGCTCACTTTCTGTACGTACCTCGTGACATTGACGATGAAAGTGAAACCTGGACCAGTGGGTTAAGAAATATATTTGCTGACCGGGTTAGCTGTGTAACCATGTGCTCACAATAGAAAGCCCATGTTCTGATTCAATGGTGCCCGAAACAGGTTTCAGCTGAATATTAATGCTCCTCCTAGAGATTATTCTTTTGCAGAAAAATCTGGATACTGGCATGTACAGCAGCACAGACACCGCCAACGGATGTGCTTGTAGTGGGTTTATAACTGAAGAAGGTGACTACATAGTAGAGGTGTGTGCTTAACTCCGGGTTATGTCACATTCTGACCGACCCTCCGGCGGGTGTGGCTGTTAGTAAAAGTGTTGATAACTATATGCACCACTCCGATAATACATGACAGCAGGCAGCACTGCAATAAGAATTAGATTTTATTCGGGACGGCAGGTCAAATTGTGGACATTCAATCCCACTGATGATGCAATGATGTAAATTTTTGAAACACATTATTTTTAAAATATCCATATAATTATCCAATGAATTATGATTGTGCTTGTGCAACCCTACTTGGATGGACCTACTAGTATTTCTAGCATATTATGCTATGTTGCACTATAATATAGAAAAGCTTGCTTTGGATTTTCAGTCACCAGTGGCCGAAGGTCACTTTCAATTGAACTACAACTTCGCACAGCAGAGTTTAAGGTACACATTAACAAAGGTGCTGTCGAACATATGGGACTAAATCTAAAATTGGCTCATCTGTAAATAGAAGTTGTGGATATGGGATCCAGTCTAGTACAAATTACTCCCATTATTGAACTAGTACAACAAAAATACGTGTGAAATAAAAAAATAATCCTCCCTAACGGTGATTTTAATTCGCCTGGATATGAGATGGAACATATTATTGGATCTCCGGGCGGGGACTTGTGAAGGAGGTTAGAAGCAACCAGTTCAATTTCTTCACATTCAAACACATGCAGTATACGAGCCTGTTTTCATACGATCCAACGAATAGTGCATGATGATTTAATTTTAGTTGTTAAAACACCAGCGGAAAAGCCAATCACTTTGAGTTTATAGGCTATAGTCTAACATTATGATAGACCAAGGGAATGAGACGGTGGTATAACTTCTCGTCTCGTAAACACGTGCGTACCCCGGTTTTTTCCTGTCTGACTGTGAGGAGCCGAGGGCATGCGGAACCGCGGCCAGCAGGCCAACTTCTTCACGTGTTACTTCAATTCACTTCAGGGGTGTATTCCACCTCAATCTCAGTCTATAATTACATACTTTTGCGGTTACCAAATTATGTACAGAGACGTCTCTGCGTGTTTGTGTGCTAATTGCACGGATACGTACAATTGTACTCAAGGCAGGAGTATCTATGCCGTTACCTTCTTTTCTTTTGGTACGTACTGCTAAATAGAGCGAATTACTTGCGGCGGGAAATTTAATGTTTTTCGAGTAATCCGGATCGTGATTAATATTCACTGGTTGTGCAAACAGAAGCGGAATAATCAGCTCGAACTGAGGTATAGTGTACTATTTCTATTTCTTTCTTTACCCTGGAGCCCCTTTTATCGTCATTTCATACTCGGTATTACCGTTATATTTGCTCTGTTGGAATTACTGGGTCAGAGCGGAATTTGATCTTGTAAGTGTATTATTATATTATTTTTAGGGGTAAGGAGCACGTTAAAGTGAGAAGTGGCATAGATTACCCACCCCATTTAAGTCTACTGGGGTCGTGGCACAGCGTCGTGACAAACTTGAGGAATTGAGGCGGTGAGTGAGTGGCGGAATAAATTAAAAAATTTTACCATTCAAAGAATACAAGGGGGGATGAAGAGAGTTGAAACTATTGCAAATTTTTCTTGTGCAATCAGGGTTCGGCCGTTCAAAATTCGTGAAGATGGAGATCAAAAGCCAGCTGTACTCAGTTCTTCATCCGTATTACATAGTTAATATCCTGATGAGTGTGTCGTTCATTGCGTGTAAATCCATAGCCCCTTTGTGCTCCGTGGTTTTCAACGGCGTCTGCGATTTTGAGGGACGACAAACGGAGATTTTATTCTTCCTATTAGTGGTTGTGATGATGCGGGCGAGGAAGACGGGATCGATGTCATTTATTGCATATCTGAACAATTCTTTTGTGTACTGTAAAATTGCCAATCTGGTCCTCTGGTTCTTGTCCTTCAAACTGTACGGACTCCTGTACCTCGTCGTATTTTTCGGTAACGCATTCATTTCCACCAAATTTTCCAAATTACTTGTGGATTCTACGTGATTTGATTGTTTCAATTTTTCTTAGCCCAAGCGATGCTACTGCCACAACCAACGTATAAAGGACCACAGCATATATTGTATTTCCGGGATGCGAAAACTTTCAAGGAAGAAATTGCCAAGGAAAATAACACTGTGTGGCTCATTGAGTTCTACACGGCTTGGAATCCGGCTTGTGTGAATTTTGCCCCTATCTTCAGTGAACTATCCGCGAAGTACATCCAGTTTGACAGTTTTTCTGCTTGTGTCCGAGGAGTATGCTTGGAACAAAGTCGCGATAAATTATTAAACGTTCTTGTTGTTACTTTTTTCAATCAGATATCATTTGGACAACTTCAAGTTTGGCAAAGTGGACTTAGCACGTTTCCCTGAAGTCGGGGCGGACTTTCGAATATCTGACTCGGCCTTTTCCAGGCAGCTACCCACCGTCATCCTCTTTAAGGAGGGAAAGCCGGAATTGTTCAGACCGAACTGGGATTCGAGTGGGAAACTTATCAAGTTCCACATGAACTTTGAGAATATTGTCACAACTTTTGGACTCAATGATCTGTATAAAGAGTGTAAGGAGAATCTGAAGAAACGGAAAAATAATAAGTCAATCAAAATAGAAGGGCATCCTAAGTCGGAATAGTGAGTGACGTAAGTTTAGTTACCTAAAATCGCACTGAAACTCGATTTTCGAGGTGAATGCAAGGTAAGAGAAATGTTGTAGACGATTCTTAATTCAACGCTATTTACTATTTATACGCCAAAGATCACTTCAAGTGTGTCGACATATTTCGCGTTACCTAACAATATTTTAGCACAAGGATTACGTCGTCGAAGCAGCCAATCGTGGCACAGTCAAAAAAATTGGAAAATCCGTATTTTCCAATCGTACGGAGAACGAAATACATTCAGTTGTAAAAATTCAAAATAAAACATCTCCTTGCTGTTTTCCTATTCTAATGATTATCAGCACACAAATGTGTATTCATCTGACGTCATCTGGTTGGTGGCCACGAGATTCTAACTTCATCGTGGAGCCTCTCAGGGAGCCACTGAAGGTACTCATCCAGTAAAAACTTGCTGTCAGTACTCCACACAGACTCCAACTTGGACTTAGAATCAACTTTCGCCGTCACCAACCTCTGAAGGAGTGACTGTGTTCGGGGCTGAAGTTTAGCCCAGGACTTGGTCATGGTCTTTGGAAGGAGAAGCAGTGATGGGCGCCAGTTCTGCAGCTCTTCGAATACATCCCCATCCAGAAAAAATTGCGCAAAGTAACTAAACTTTTCCACGCCCGCGGGATATTCGATGCAAGTCACAGGCAGTGTCCACCCCTGCTTCCCATAGGTCGCTTTCACGTAGCACATGACGAGTCCAGACTGTTTGTCATAATAGGGGGACGGCTCCTTCAGCGGTTTGTCAAAGTGACACATGGAGGCACATAGGCTTACAATCCATTCCGGCTCTATCGCGACAATACCGCGGAGGTATATCTTCCCGTCCACTTCGAATGCGTCCTCATAGGTCACCCACTGCGGTCGAGACTTTTTCAGGACGGAGCACTGATGAAGGTAGGCCACGTCTTCGAGCTCACCACATCTGCACGATAAATAAAGAATTAAAAATAAATTATTAAGACAAATTAGAGTGTAGCAATGAAAATTAAACGGGTATAACCAAGTGTTTCCAAAATATCAGCCGCCAAAACACAGTGCAGTATAAAACCATTAAACCATGTTGACATTCACAACATTGGGTTACAATTGTAAACGAATGTATACATTAGTGAACTACAGTATACATTTGTACACATTTGTTTACAATCGTAATTTTCTACTCACATTTGTAAATTTCTGTTTACAACTGTGCAAACTTATTATTCTAATGCATTAAACCGTGTGCGCCCACAAGTAAGAATTGCGAAGAGTTCACTTACTTGTAAGCATGGCTCAATTTTGCTCTCTTGTCGGCCTCACCAACTTCCTCCGGCTCAATCCGTCGGGCAATCTTATCGGGACAACCGCTGAGGATAACCTGTCTCAGTAGGAGGCATTTTTCCTCCGACGGCCGTGGTAATTTGGGATCCAACACTATTTCTTGCTGGTCATTTAGCAGGACGTTGATGTTATTTGTTAATTGCTTCCTCAACTTCCGAATTTCTACCATAGCCTTCTGCCGCAGTCCCATCTTAGAACAGTATTCTAAAGACCCTCCGTTAGATTCAAAGGATTCCACGGCCTTTATAAGAACTAGCGCGTCCCCTGCAAGGAGTAAGTTGGTCATAATCTCAAGTTAAGCAACAGAAAGTTTGAGAAACTGCATCTACTGGAAGAATTCCTGTTAGAAGAGGTGACAACAGCTGTTACATATTACGCAGCGCAACTACAGCCTATTATTATTTCGTACCTAACAGAGACGCAGGGCCGAATCCGGCCCATTTCCTTCGAACTGACGTCCATTTATCCTGGAGTTCCTTGGAAGATCCTGACTCAAGAAGGGGTTCCTACGTTGCACAATAAATGCTTCATTTATATCAATCCGTAAGCTTGGTACATTTTCTGAAAAAAATGTCGTACCTGAACGGTAAATGCAGCTGAAAGTAGTACGACATAGTCCGTTAAAGAATAGTTGAAACTCATGGCCAGCATTTTGGCAAACCTTGGTCCAACTGGGAATTGAGACATTGTTCGTCCTAAGGATGTTATAACGGCCGGCTGCTCTGGTTTTCCTTTGCAAATGACTGGTTTTTTGAGGGCACCGAGGTGCAGGAGTAGATTTTCTGCGACGGTTAATTGCTCTTCACCGGGATGCGTTGGGTAGGGGAAATTCTTCACATTGTCGATAGCCATGGACTTCATCAAGAGCACCATGTCATCCACAGGGCGTGATTTGATCTCAGGTGTGGAAAATTGTTGAAACTCATGCTCGTAGACGGCTGATGAGTATAAGCTAAAAGAAAATTCGTCCATTTTAGAAATACTTTCAAATAATATTCCATAAACTAAGAGAAAATTCATTATTTTTACAACTCTTTTAACAGTGTTACATTAACTGTATGATTGATTTACCGATAGCAATGCCCAGGACCCACACGGCCGGCTCGTCCAGTTCTCTGTTCCGCCGAAGCCTTCGAACACCACATAATCTTGAACGTCTCTACGCCAGTAACATTATCCCAAAGTTTTTCCTTCACCTTCCCACTGTCCACTACATACCTTTACAAATGGGTCATAACAAATATGAGGATTTTCCAGCTCCGATTTAATTAACACAGGACCATTTTTCTCTCACTTACCTGATCGAAGGTATGGTAAGAGATGTTTCTGCCACATTGGTGGTGATGACACAAAGTCGCTTTCCGTTTGGAGGTGGTTCGAAAACCTACAGACATTTAAAACCATTCAAGTACATTTACATAAAAAGGTAAATCCAAGATTCAGAATAGACTGAACATGCGTTGTGGTAACTTAAACTCAATCCTACCTTCTTCTGCTCGTCTATGGGTAGCATTGAATACAGTGGCAAAACATGGAGCGGGTCTAGTCCAGCTGTGTCGATTTCCTCCGAAATCTCCTCCGCTTCACTGTCGTCACTATCGCTGGCATGTTCAAGCTCTTTAGGAAATGGCTTCACTTCATCCAGATTAATAGACTTGAGCACCTTTCCCTTTTTCCGCATGTACATGGGATTCGAAAAAGGCTTAGCAGTACAGTCTGCGCCTGGGTCTTCAGATTGAGAAAATAACTTGGCGAGCTGTTTGACAATAGACAGCACTTCTTGCTGACCCGTTACGAAAACCAGGATCCCACCCGGAGGTAGTTTCTTGTGTATCTGAGTGATCTTCTTGATGGCTGCATGAACGTAATTTGGAGGAGTTACTTTGCTGAAATGAACTTGAACGGGAAATTGTCGAGCTGGGATGTGGACAAATCCCGGTTTCTGTTTGAAAAGTCTGCTATTTTCCAGAAAATCGCTCACACGCATAGTTGCTGACATTATTACTAATTTCAATGGATCACCCCGTTTGTTCCGGGCTACGATGCATCTTGAGAGTAACCCTGCGAAATAAAAGAGACATTCAGGAATAATCCTTGTTTTTGTTTTTATCAGCCTTAATCAACTTAACCAGCTGACTTAACATTACCTATTAAAATATCTGTAAAGAGTGATCTCTCGTGTGCCTCATCAATGCAGATGACAGAGTATCGTTTGAGCAGAAAATCCTTGCCCATCTCCTTCAGTAGGACGCCATCAGTCATAAACTTAATCCTGGTTTGGTCGGAAACCGTCCCTTCAAATCGTATTTGAAAGGAAACTTCATCTGAACTGAGGGAAAGTTCCTTGGCTACGCGGGAAGCCATTGAAATTGCTGCCACGCGCCGGGGCTCGGTGACTCCTGCATGATGAGCGATGAAAGATTAACAAATTGCAAGAAAAAATTATTCTAATATGGACACCACGCACCTATTAATCTCCCATCAGAAGCATAGCCAGCTTCGTACAAAAACTGTGGAACTTGAGTGGTTTTTCCGCACCCCGTCTCCCCGGCCAAGACGACAGCTAAATTCTCCGTGATCTGCTCCATGATAACTTGCTCCTCAGGAATTATTGGGAGTTTAGAGCGGACAGCAATTATTTCATCGGTTCGTGAGACGTGAATCACTTTTTTGGGTGTGGAAGGCACAATTACAGGCGCGATTACGGCAGGCGTTGGAGTTTTTCTTTTCGAATCAGTTTTGAAGTCAGTACTCTTACGCTTCCGTGATTCTTCTGAAGGACTACCTTCAGAATTTTCCGCAGTAATTACATGGTCCCCGTTACGTGTTGAAATCAACTCGGAAGAAGTATCTTCCAATCTCCCCCCGAGACCACTTCCCAGCTGCTCTTCAGACTTGACGTCCTCAACTGTTCCCCCGCAACCTTCTATTGCTTCAGTCATTTCATCTTCGGTGCTGTCGTCCTCACTGGAATCGTCAAAACCTAGCACTTCCGAGTTGCCTTTAGAATAAGCTTTCCCACTAAACCGTCGACTCCAGCTCAAAAATTTCTGTTTGTTTGCCACAATGGACCCACTCTTCTTCCACCCTGAGCGGGAAGGTCCACGTTTTTTTGGTTTGTCATCCTCATCTGCTAATACGCTATCTAGAGAAAAGCTGCGAACACCCTCTGTTTGAACTCGGACCAGGGGCGTCAAGGCATCATATGTGGCTGATGGTAACTGATATTTTTGCAACTCCTCAACTAACTCGGCTCGATTACTTTTCTTCTCCCGACGTTCAACAATTTTTTCCAACTTTTTCCTTTGCTTCCGCGACAAAATTTTCTCCTTTTTATCCTTCGGCGTTAACTTGACCCTGGTCTCCCGCTTCTTGGACGGTAATACAAGTGCATTTGCTTGGTCATATCGGGCTGTATCAATCCCTTCCAAATCAAGCTTTATCTGCGAAAAGTTGATATGATTATTAGAACAAGTGTTCTCATTTAGCTTCATCGTGAAAGTCAAATTAACTTACTTTGCTAGTTGAATGGTCATCAACCACGATTTCAGACGCACTTCGAGCCTTCTTGTTGAATCGTCTTGCATCCTTTAGCTTCTTCCCCATTTTCGTCCGGTTGGAGATTGGGTTTTGTCAGTTCGTTCTTGCAGTACTCTTGATAAAATCTGTAGTACGACTTAATTTCGGTCTTGACCCTTATTGATAACTCGCAAGCATTTTAGCAGTAACTGACTCAGGTTTTATCAACTATGCCTCCCGCTACCTGAAAAATAAGAAGTAACTCCAGTCACCGGCTAAAACTTTTGGTGGCAATTTGTGGCAGACCGTTTTCTGTGGTCCAATTTACTGCACGTGCGGGAATTTACGTACACATTTGTTCAGCACGGTCTACTAAAGACAAGAAACACGAGGGGAAGCATGGCCAGGAAAGTGTAAAGGTATGATAATGATGAGAGAGGGAAATAGTGGAACCCGCCTCAAATTCACGTGCTGTCGTCCATCACCAATGCTAACGGAAATATTTCCGCTGAATCTCACTCCCTTTTGGGCGGAACAAAGACAACATTCGTTTAAATATATTCGTTTGAGATAATTAATAGTATTTTGGCCC
>WJFA01000532.1:0-35023 GCA_009870155.1 Pseudobourletiella spinata
ATTAGCGACTTATCTGATTTGTCTGCCTTGCCGCCATCGCCACTGCTATTGCCATTATTTCCATTGCCAACTAAGTTAAGCCGAAGTTAACACCGCCGCTGCCGTTAACAACGATAATGCATGGGATTTTCCATGGTTCAGTGATGATGTTGCCCCAAAATTGCGTCATGGATCTTCCGTCAGATCCAAAACTACTTTGCCACATTGATGGAGCATATATTACGGCTATCTCAAGCTGAAGCAATATACAGTGTCGGCTTGACTGGGGTTTCAATAAATGGTGTTTACGACCAGTGTACCAGACGGGGGATCAAGCCGTGTGACCTTGCATGGTTAGAAGCGGTCAAATAGGTTGGTCGCTATGTAGGCACAGGGATTCTCTACGTAACGGGAAGTTTCATGCCGTCACGTAATGGACGCACGGACTAGATTTTGAACCGGCTTTTCAGTCCACCAATTCTTTTCATGAGCCTTGGAGTGAACCCAAATCAATTTGGAAATGGCAGTGTGTACGTGGGAAGAACGGGGAACCGTCAAAGACGTCATACAAAAATAAACTGGTATACGTATAGCGGAAAAAGTGGACTGGGGACTAGTGGACTCGGTCAAGGTCCGTAAGAGGTATATTTCTCGCTCTGGATAAAACTCACTTTCCGGGCATGTGACAGGCGGTGGATCGGGAGAAAAATTAGCAGTCGGCTATAGCTTCCCGGAACTACAGCCACAGGTCCACTTAACTCAACAAGTTTGACAGAGTGTATACAAAACCTTCTCGTGCGCTTCCTTAGCTCTTGTCCAGTACAATAGCATAATTGAAATGTGCTAAAACTTGAGTGCCTCCGGGTTTTACGATGGAGCTGAGATCCTTAAATAAATTTCAATTGAGCTAAACTAAAAGTTTGTAATTTATTCTAGGAAATGGTATACAATGGTGAAAGAAATGTATAAGTTACACACTATCTCTCTGCGTGATTCGATTCATGAAGTAAATAATACGAGATCTTCATCATCCAAGTTCAAGGAATTTTAACTACACATATCTTCATGTCTTCATGGTTGGCGCTATCCTTGCTTTCAGTAACTTCATCACCAAGCTATTGCCCTGGTTGATCTATTCATATTTGAAAACCATTCCATACTTTGTCAATTCACGTGGGGTTTCTTGCGGAACATCATATCATAGTGGAGCTCTTTCAGTTTCACCTATTTCTACAAAATTTGTTTACCGACTATGGATGCACTAATTCCAACAAACTGGTATCAGTTGTGCAAGATATATTTTGTAGGATGCATTACCACGACGGATAAGTACGTGATTGTTACCCCCCTTATGTTGCTACTAAGTGGGAAGATCGATTGGAGAGTTAAAATGGAAAAAAATGCACTGCATTCCGCTATTGGGCGAGTGAACCGTGAGATGGAAACCTAGTTTTTCGTAGCAAATCAAATGAATTACGATTGTATGATTGAGCTTCGTTGTGGTGGCAGGGTACTGCGAGAGTATGGAGCACTCTGCTCTGGGAACAGTACTTAATGAACTTAGAAACTGTTACTCTATTACAACAGCTTCGTTTGGATCCTCTTATAGATAGGATTGATTAACATTTACAAATCTCACGTAAACCAAGTTGTAGCGTAAAATTTCTCACGTAAACATGATTGCTTTTGGGATTTCCTGTTCATAGCTATTTTTACTATTAGAGCTCATGAACAGCCTCCACTGCTTTAGAACAACATTTTGAATCACAGTGGAGGTTCAGATTTTCTCTCCCTACCTGTAAATGAATCTCAAAATAGGCGCTTAATTTTGTTTCCATACTTTCCGCTTTTACACATACCAAGAACTTACTATTCCAAGAGAGAAATTTAAATCATAAAAATTGCTAAGATTGACAAAAATTCTGGCTGAAAGCTGGTTGCGGGTACGTGGACTGGAGCTGATTGTCACAGCAACTTAATTCTTTTTGCAAACATTGGGCATGTCCTTTGACAAGAGTTGAAGGGAGCGTATATGCTGGAGCTGCAGCAGGTTCAAAATAGTTGTAATCTGGTTCTGTGAACGGATTTTCTGCAAGAAGGAATTCACAAGCACATCATGGGCTTCAGTCCAGTGATTTTGAGGGCTTATGGATGGAGGTCCAGAAAATGGTAATGAGGCTATAATGCCAGCTCGCATATTTTAGCCATGATCACTGGAAATGCTCGATCTGGAAACACTGCACAGGCTAAAGCCCTTCTCATTTTTCCAGTATCCCAATGCACCCTACAAAGATTGAATCCCATGCACACATTCTGTCCGGAAATTTTCATGGAAGCAGTTTATTTATAAGAATCCCTTGCTAACCTGCGATGAGCTAACCCTTATATTGGCTCATACGTTCATCAAGAATGAACGTCATATAAAAAATGAAATAATAATATAACCACAAATAAGTTGTTGAATATGAAGATGACCTAATGAACATGAAAGCAGGATGCACAAAACTTCACTTTTGGAGGCAGGAGAGAACTAATTTATGAAATTTCTGGTAATTTTATCTTTTTATCAGAATAAATTTCGCCGACACAAAAAAAAGGTTTCGTTACAAAATTTCTGTTTCTAATGAATTCAGTAGAAAAATAGGTTGGGAAGAAAAGGGGTTAAAAGGGACGTTTCTATAGAGCTTCGAAAAGTAACTATTACACAGCCTTCCGCGGCTATAGTTGGTCGAGAAAGGTTCGTTACCAAAAGGCATACTGGAAGAAGTAGATAACGATTTTCCCCTGAAACCAACTTCAATGAGTAAAACATTTTCAGCCGCTTCATTTCAATAGAGAGATGCATATATGAAGTATGCATGTAGTAGAAATGAACTACAGTTGTATCCATCATAAGTTTAACGCTGAACTATAAATATTAACAGTTATAACTACGCTAGTGCGTTAACAAAGCTAATCTCCACCACCGACTCCTCGTTGTGCGATAGCTGTAAGCTATGTTCCATTACACACTGCTCATTATTACATTTTCATCTCTCAAAATGATAAGTCTCGAATTCGCCATTTGGATCCACGTGCTCCGTTGGAGGAAACTTTGCCGTGTAGAGGATTGGAGGAGTTGTGAGATCCTTCCATTGGACATTGTCCGTCATATCATAACAACATTTGTGCAGGGTATAGATGGATGCTAAATCCCCTATCGCTGCAATTTGCTCACAAAGATTTCGTACATTAATGAGTTCATTCCCATCGTATCAGCTGAAGTTATTACTGCCGAGATTATTCCAGACACTATAATTCCACATATGCTTCAAATAAACAAACCCTGAACCCTCTCTGATCTTCGTCCTCGGCAATGTCAACATCTCATTGTTTGTGCCCTGCCAGCGATTAGCAATAGAAATCGAAGGGGCAAGCCCCCAACTCCCCAAATTATTCAATTAACTAGGTAAGCATGCAAGATCGAGAGGTGACTCTAGTAGAGCATTTCCAGCTCTAAACTAGTACGTGCGGTATATCACACTTGACTGACAAATAAACATTGTTTCATGTCCGCGGCGTACAGCCCAATCGTCACCGCATGGAACGTAGAGTTTATCCATGAATGTGATCTTTTTGCGAAGATGAAGAGGTAAGGCTCTTTGATAAACAGTGATAAACATTTTCTGAATTGTTACTTATAGTCCATCCTGAATTTCCACCCACTTCCCTCAATTTATTCCGTTTCAATGTTCTTGAATGACCCCTCGATCGGGCATGGTCACCGACCACTGCGAGTGTGACATATAGAATCCTTTCCTTGTCAGCAAGCATGCGGCGATTATCAAGGTCGGATCATGCTTACCAAAAGTGATCCCTTGCTAATTAGCTGCGACTGTTACTTTATAGATTACTCCGGCGGTGGTCATCACGATGGCTCTTGCATCCACTGCTCCGAGCATCCCACTCAGTCTTTCTAATCACATTGAAGTTCAAAAGCTTCCCCTGAAAGCATTTCACACAGGGGCAGTTGAAAAGCAATACTGCAGTGCAGTGCATAGTGGCCGCATTGAAAACCAATACATTTACCCGTGAAACATACATAATCAACAATGTCGCTTACTGTGTGCCTCTAAATAACTACTACAGTAATGGTAAAATCAGCACGTCTGGTACCTGCACGTGATACCAAAAAAGAGTGGAAAACCACGGAGCTTCTTCTCCTCTGTGCAAAATCCTCATCGTTGCCACTGACAAGGGGACATTCTCAGGTGTCCGCGGCGCACAGCACCGACACCCTACGCAGCGCAGAGCTTATCCATAAAGATTATCTCTTACAAAGCAGTAGGTGCGGAAATTCAAGTTTGACCTAACCAGAGGGTCACAAAGTTTGGGGGTCAAATTCCGCAAAGGGATAAGTGCAAACTGAAAAATCCCATGTTAAATCCCATTAGGATTTTCCAGTTTTGGATTTCGAGCGATTTTTGAAAATACGCTCAAAACGGCTCTACTGCTGTTGCATTTGGGTATTATCCACTTTGAGGGTTAAAAAAACCAAAATTTTTCATTTTCTGAAAATTTCACCGCCTTGAGGTAAAAAAAGCTTCGAAGCCAATTTTCGTCTCATGGCTCACTGTGTGTAATAATGCGGACTCACTCGAAATGCAAAACTGGAGAATCCTTGTGGGATTTAAAATGGGATTTTTCAGTTTGCATGTATCCCCCCTTTTGCAACTTTTGACCTCAAACTTTGTGACCCTCCAGAAGCGTCAAATCTGAGTTTCCGCACCCACGGCTTTCAGAGAGGCAATCGTTATGGATGAGCTGCGCGTTGCATAAGGTGTCGGCGCTGTGCGCCGCGGACACCTGAAAACGTCGCCTTGTGAGTGAATAATAATCAGAGGCCCTTGCGACGAGCATCAAATCTCATGTTGTAATTGGGTGGCAGTACGGAACTGAGCAAATGTCTCCTAATCAAATACGGCGTCAACCCAGCGAATCCAATCCAGTAGAGCAATATTTTAACCTTACCGTCTTTAGTTGGATTATTACCAGGAATTTTACACATATTCACAAGATGATCGAATTTATCTTTCTGCAGGTACTGCCGCATGCCCTGATTCTTCACCAATCGACCAATCATATAAAATGGAGGAATGGAGGCGTACGTGGGTATCAGAAAATGGACTGTGAGATTAGTACAGCCCGTCCGTCGGGGTAATTAGTCTACTGTTCCGCTATATGACCATTAAATATTTGAAGTGTATTATTAATATAGGAACCCTGTGAATAATCTCATATTGCACGGATCTCTCTCTTTGTTAGAGGAGTCCCGCTCATCTCACTGTGATTCGGAAGGTAATTAAGTGAGCGAAATTGCCTTTGTGAGAAAATTCCCTTTGGGAGTCAAATCCTAGATGTACTGCACCGCGAACATGAGTGGCAGACGGATCATACGAAAAGAACCGTCCAACTGTCTCTGCTCCTGTCTCTCATTCCAGGATGTACATTTGGTCACTACAATTACAACAGACTGGAGTTCACATCATACAACTCCAGCCTACAGCATAAATACATCTCTTCTGATTTCTGCGTCCATCTCATTTTGCTCCGCCATATTCACACGGAAAAGTCCTCCCATATTCCTGTGTATGGCAGCAGCAGCAGCAGCAAACAGACATTTGAAACATTGCAAATAAAAGTTGAAGTTGCGCTGGTGACCAAGAACTTCTTACATTTCCTTTTATTAATTAGAAACTGCCCTATAGCGGTCTGTCTTGAGGACCGGAGAGAGACCGGCGGTGGCGGTAGCGGTTTTGCCCAGTTTGGGGTATGATGTAATGCGCATCCCACCTAATCGGAGCTCTTGTGAGACTCGTGGGCCTGAAAGATGATGCAAAACCCGTTGCGGTGGAATCATGATGACACGACTCAAGAGATGCCCCACGAGCTTTCGCAGTTTCGACTATAACGACGGAGACTGTTTTAACAGCGCAAAAACACACGACAAATATCAAGCCATGCTGACCCGCTGGAATAGGCATTAAGTAGGACAATAATAATTGTGCAAGAATTGGATTCCGCTTTCCGTTACCATATTCCGATACCGCCGCGACCGCGAGAGAAATTTTTAGCAAATTTGAAAGTGTGCCTCGTGCTTCCTGTAATACAAATTATATACAGTTGTCTTTGATATAAATTGGTGAATTTCTACGTTGTTATGGTGTAGCAGTTGGAATTTATTCCTCGTCCTAGTAGGAAGTGGAACGCGTATTTTCCCTCACATCTCATCCCTCCTTAACTTGGAAACAATGAAATAATTGCTGTGAGAAAGTTCGGCAGGACTACGCCGATCCGCTTTGGCGGAATCGCTATCTGAATTTTATCAATTACTACTTTTGATCTACGGCACGCACCGCTACAACTGATTTCCTAAAGTTTGTCTTGAATTAACTGGAGGAGAGAAAAAGAAATTCGCTACAATAATTCCCTAATTGGAGGATTGCGAACTAGACCAGGGCTCAACATTAGATGCGAGAGGTAAGTCTCTGGAGGGAAGACATGCGGCAGCAACCAACTTTCAATCTGACGAGGGGATCGCTATCGCTACTAACAGGTATGCAACCTCAATAGTTCATATTACTTCCGACACGTGCACAGTCGATTGTGCCATCGTACGCAGATACTTCATGGAAGGCGCGATTTACAATTTACAACCCGGAAAAACACTACTACCATTTTCCAACACATGAAAACTGCATGCTTCATATCTAACGTTTCGTCTGATGCACTCTTATAATAAGTTATTCTGTGAAGTGGACATGGCTCAAATATATGCTGAACTGCGTGCACAACTACAAATAAATACAAAGCCTATTCAGTAACTTCACCCCTTCCTGCGTTTGTCTCTATAAAACTCTATCGATCCTGTACAGGAATAATCTGGTAAGATAATTGATTTGAACATGACGTACTACACTACTGCCCAAAACAGAACCTGACACAAACTTAAGGCCGGTAATACGTGGGACTGAAAACGTTTATGCTCGAGAATCGGAAATGCAGAATCGAACCCCTAGAGGAGAGCCTTTATACTATCTGCCGAGCAAACGTTTGCACAGTGAAGAAAATGAGGTGACGTCGTAATGCCGTAGGGGAATATCAACCGTACGTGGGTTCATGAGCAATAAATGCACTTGTAGCCCCGCATAAGATATTACTGAAAACAACATTCAATCCATGTGTACAGCCTTTAATCCACTGTTGTATGTTATAGTATCATTTTTCTGGAAAAAGAGAA
The DNA here is from genome assembly GCA_009870155.1 of Pseudobourletiella spinata. Lineage (NCBI taxonomy): Eukaryota > Metazoa > Arthropoda > Collembola > Symphypleona > Bourletiellidae > Pseudobourletiella > Pseudobourletiella spinata. Next base: position 7,259 of record WJFA01000532.1, read on the forward strand.
CCTTTTGTAAAATAAATTATCAAACGGCTTCTTCTCCCTCTTCAGTGCTGCTTTTTCCTGAACGAGCAACCTGTAGGAAAAAACGAAATAAATATTTAGAACCAAACCAATTCCTGTATTGTGTCTTCACAAAACAAAATCCCAAATAACCAATGCTACAAATTAAAAATTCACAAATCAAGCTGAAATCTTCGTAGCGAGAGGAACGATGGAAATAACAACTTCGATTTATTAATTATTTTTTCGCGAGGTATGAGAATCTTCAACTTCGCACAACCTACTTAAGTTCGAACTTAAATTTTAAAAATCTCTGGACCTTCCACAACATATAACTTCCTAACCTTCCTAAGTTTTGGCAACTAAATATGGAATCTCAGGATATCTACGTCTCCTCATCCAATATTATTTTGATCTGAACCACATTTTCTAGTAGATTAAAATACCGGTTTGTAATTATAGATCTTTACAGAATCGAATCAACAACTTCATCTATACTTCAAAGAGAAAACGAAGCGGATAAACAATAATAGATCACAACTAGCTCACCTTCCGTTAGCCTCGCCTTTCCTCCTGTAGGCTGACACAATACGGTTGAACATCCGGCACAAATCACAACGGATTGTGCATGGCTGAAAACTGTTGTAATTTTATAACAGCCTAGAAAAATCAAAATCAGTAATCAGCGTAATCCTCGCCCCTGAGTACTGGGTATGCGTTAATTACGAGAGGATGTGGATATATGACACTTTCCCTTACCCGGACATTTTACATCCATAAAGTATGAATTAGGATGCTGAACTAATCGCTTCTTCTTATGCTTTCTTCGTTCTTCCTCTGGAGAGGGATGCAATAAATCCTTTGCGAGCTGAATATAATATTCACAAATATTATTTACATTCTTCACCTTGACGGTCAATAAATTACTTCATATGCATAATTCTCTGCAAGTTCTCAAATTAAGAACAAAAAAATTCACTAGCAACTTCGGAAAAGAACAACTGTTCCAGCAGCGTGTAGCAACCATGCCGGGCAACTACGTATCTAGCTCATGCGGCTGCCGCCGGCTGGCCGTGGCCACTGACTCCTAGGCATTTCCCGAGGGTCTACCCTCAAGTGTAGAATTTAACTCGATTAGCTCACATTTTTTAACTGCAATATGTACTCCAGAGTATATCTGAACTCCAAGAAAAAATATGAAAATTTTCCAACGAGAAAAACATTACTAGGGGCCCATACAACTACATATGGCCTCCATTATTGCAACCGACCACATGCCACGCTGAATTTCCCTGGCTAAAATTTCACGTAAAACCGAGTGGTTTTCACCGAAAGTAGTAATAATTGACCGAACAGATATCACCGTGTAGATTCACCCATACACTACGACATTAACAGGAGAAATTACACAAAAATTTTCAGAAAACACTTACAGGCATGATGGATGCAGATGCGACAATTTCCAAGAGGATCAGTGAAATGGTCCTGCAGACAGGGAAGACTTGGCGCAAGTCAACCCAACGTATTTGTCTGCCTCGTGCCCTAAGCAGCTTTGCTGTTTCTCCGCTAATGGCGCTGCTAGCAGTAAGTGCAACTCCACTTATAGCGGCTGCTACGCCCCCGTGTAGCATGTCATGCATACCCAGCAGGCCGACACTATGTGCATACTACCAACTTTCACGTTCAAAACGTCCAGAAGCACCCGAAACGCGGTAAAAATATGCAACATAAATTCAAATTTAGCATGCGGGAAAAACTTATTGCAATTCAGAATTAATTATTTGTATTGAAAATGCGCTTTTGAGCATCCAAAAATTAAAATTATTTTCGCATCAAATTGACGGTACAATTCTTCCCCGACGCTTTTAAGATTTGTTGACAGCACAAGTTTCGCAGACTTGTCTCGTCGGGTTTGAAAGTATTAGTATGACGTTAAATTTAAAATTTTAGGCTTTTGAACTGCGGAAAGGTCCGTCCGCTTTTATATGCAATGGAGAATTTGCAGGGTCCTCCCAGCGATCCCACTGATAGTTCGAGCTCAGACTTAACCAAGCTACAGCAGCAAGTAGGGAGTGAAGTATCTGCTTTTGTTACCCCGTCGACAAGGGGCCTTGAAAAAGTTAAAGTTGGTCGACCTCTAAGGGTTAAGACTGGAGACCGAACCAAACGAGTTGCAAGCAAAGGTAATGTTACTGAACTAAGAGTGCGAGAAGATGACGCAAAGCTCATTCATGTCCAGTATCCGGCTATTGTTGAAAATCCTTCCAACGCCTTGCGAACTATGGGTGGGATCGTGAAAGTTTCAGAGGTCAGTTCTCCCACGAATTTTTGAGATTTAAAATTTGTAAGAATGATTTTAGCAATTTCGTTAATGATGTTTTCGTATTTCAGGCTTTCCACCATCCACAGAAGAAGCTAGAGCTGCGATTCCGACCGGCAGACGTATTTTGTAACCCTATACATGGCACAGGGAGGACAACCGTTGGGATTTTGGTACGAGTACGGCGGAAAAAGAAAAAAGAAGCGTCATGCAACTTTGAAGAAAAAGAGAAGAATGTGCAACCTATAAACCTTGATGAAGATGATGGTAATATTTCTACAGTACTCGAAGAGCTCTGCAGAGTTTCTGGTCAGAAGAGCTCGGACGAACAGCTTCCTTATGCCCAATCATCATCAAGTGAGTGAAGAATTTCCCTCCAATTTCACGATTTTATGGTTGCATTCCATTTTGCGCGAAAGAAATGATAATTTTCTATTGTATAGAAAAAACTAAAGGGAAGAAATCCCTCCAAAATTCCCCGGAAACATCATGCCCGACACATACCTCCAAGTTTCTTGAACAGATCCTCAAAGAAGAGGCAGAAGTTAAAAAGGAACTGAAGCAGCAAGCTCATTACTCCCGTCTTTTCACGCCCCAAGAAAGCAAAAGTGAGTTAGCCACGGTTAAAACTGTGGTGAAGGTTCCCAAGGGCCGATTTCTTCCTAACAAGTCAAACTTGGGAGTGGAAACACTCGGGGTTGTATTTAGAACTTATGAGTTCTTAGGTAAGTTCTTGGAAGTATCCTTTGTCCAATAAATAATTTCAAATGGTACTTTAACATACTGAGCGCAGAGTCCTACACTTAGCAAAACAAAATATTTTGCTCAGGAGTATTCATGGCTGATCTGGAAATATTTCCTTCTGTTCACAGGAGTTTCAGACTTGCAGTATTTGCCTACAGTTCCAGATGAAAATGGAGTTCAGGTTTCAATCATGGGAAATATTTTTCCTGGTTTCGGAGACCCAGAAAATGACTTCTTGTACGACTATGAAAGTCCGGATCTGACGAAGAAATTTTTCCCGTTTTTACTACCCATTCATTTATCCCATGTGGATAAGCCGGTGGTAAGTAATCATGAACACATGCGCTTTCAGTTTCCAGCTTATATCGATGAGGATAGAATTGATTTTCGTACATCTGAATCTACAGCCAAATATTCACAAGCCTCACCTAAGCACTCTCGAGGAAGCGTCAAACCTTGTTACTCAGGATGAATCCGTTGAGTCGAAGAGACAGCGACGGTCTGTATATACATACATGATGGATTTCCGATGGCTGGAGCAAAGTGAAGGGGAAGGTCGCAAGACCGAGGTTCCTCGAGAGCCTTTCGTTCAAGCGTTAGAAGATGCTGCAAAAAAATTCTACGACCCCGCTCACCTCGAGAGGATCCGTCAAATGTTCCAAGACCGACCCGTTTGGACCAAATATGCTCTTGGTTGTGAAACGAAGCTGCCATTCGATAGCCTGAAATATCTGCTTCCATGCGTCGCCTATTTTAGTTTAAATGGACCTTGGAGGTCACTTTGGATTCGTTTCGGCTATGATCCGAGGAAAGAGAAAACAGCTTTTACGTATCAGCTCGTTGACTTCAGATTCCCGTGTTAGTTCTTACGGCTCACACGTCTTTTGAGCTTGACTAGTGCTGCGAGACCGTTTTCATTCATGCCTATTCTGACTCGCTGCAAAATAATGAGTAGAAAGTCTCTGTGAATAATTTTGCTATAATCATGTGACATTTTCCAGTGGAATACAAAATCTACATGGAGCTTGACCAGGATGACAAGGAGAACTATTACAAATTTAAACCAGACAAGATCCCGCCGAAGTCCCAGATGTTTTATCAAGTATGTCATCAAAGTAATTTTTATTCCTTGTCCAGACCTAATACAGTTTTATATGCGACAGCTTTGTGACATAAAAATACCCGAAATCGAAGAACTCCAGGGAGCGCTGACCGTAAGATTGCACAAATACTCAAACATTACCGTGGATCCGAAGTATGGCTACCTTGACGAGGATATAATGGAGTTCTGCCGATATTGCATGAACAGATGCATAGAAGTTCGACTTTTCGATTTAGGTCCGGTGATTTTCATGATATAGCGTTATCGTGTCATACAGTTGATCTAAGATATAATTTGAATCTGTCCTTTTTGCAGATAAGATTCAATCCGTGAAACTACCTCCGATCCGGCTAGAGGCTGGTGGATCCATTCCAGTGAGCCAACTTAGAATTAAATGTAGGAAACCAAAGAAAAGGTTACGGCAGATGCCGACTGGACGAGGGCGGCGGAAGCGGGCCCCTGTGCCAGAAATTGCACAAGTTACCTATGTCATGCCGCGAGAGGTTGGGTCGGATGACATCACAGCTCTCGTCGACTACTTTGATGACGACGAAGAGATGGAGGAGGAAGAAGTGGAAATGTACGGCCGAGAGTACGAGAATGATGGAACACATATAGGGAATTTGGAGGATTGCTTCGAGGATGACGAAAACGACGATTAACTTTTTTAAATGTATTTTCTTCGCGAATTTTGGCCGTGCAAGACACATAATTTTGAAATACTCAACAACAAATAAACTTATTAAACAGAACAATAAATATTTTCACATTTTAGACATATCATGAAGTTCTGTTCCCATAAAAGTTTACAAACAGGTGGGTGGAGAGATAATTTCGATGTAGACTAAGGGACACAGCGAGGCGCTTCAAGTTCGAAGAGATAAATGCTTAAATACTATGCTACAAGGTTCTCAAATGACTAATGTAGCAAGAGTAGAAAATTTTGATCCGCAGCACCAGGACTACTATCTTCCACCTCCTTCACCCTCTGGATTTGAGGCCCCCGATAGCAGAATGAGAATAACCACTGGCAGAATATACATCCACTAGAAACAATATAAAGCATTCGCTATAATTACTCACATCTTAAAGCTATATTACGATAATGGTAACCACAACCGTATGATAACACCGTCAGTGCATTTCAAACATACAAGAATCTAAACAAGATACATTAGATGCCTCTTACAAGAAACTTTTATGGTCATCCCTTTGAACTAGAATGCACGAGCTACACGGTTTCAAATTTCTATCCACGTCAATGGAATCGCAACAGCTACCAGCTACCATTTAAGGTATCAAACTCACAACCTGAAGGATTCTAGTACCTATAGCAACAACTACCACTTAAAATAAAAAATCACAACCTCAAGCGTTTTGATATCTATCTACAACAGCTACGCTGGAACTGGCCAGCCCAAAAATAAAATCTGGAGGGTAAAAATAATGGTACAGAAAAATACAAATTTGACTAGATTAAATCCAGAAACGAGGAAACTGCTTACATATTTTGCCAAGAAGGACCGATTGTCTCGAGTGTCTTCACCACGTTCCTTTGCAATCCTCTCATGTTCCAGCTTTTCCAAGTACGGAGCAGTGTCTGGCCTATAAGGATGAATTTTTCAAATCACATTGGAACCCCGAAGTAAACTAAGCAAGAAATGCTGTTCTACCAGAAATAAATTCTTACACTGGTCCCAGTTCACCGTAGTGGATCAAAACCGAGGTATTAAAATGTGTTGGTGGCGGTCGGTTGTTGCCAAGTACGTGTGGTGAACTGAAGTAATCGCTACGGGCGACGGAATAGCTTATAGCGTAAATTTCACTTGATGGGGTCATGTGAACGACGAGAATGTCGGACAAACCCGAGTCCAGCAACGTCTTCTGCTCAACATTAACAAATGTCTGAATAAATTTTACTATTTCCAATCACATATCTTAATCAAAGCCGCTCATGCCGAATATGTTTCACTGACGGCACTCACCGCAGGAATGAAAGTTCTGAACGTTTTCGGTCCAGATGGACCTTTCGTTGAGATTTGGAGAAAGTAGAATCCATCTTCGTCAATAACTTCCTACAGTAGCAATTAATTCAATCCAATTGAAAGTTTTCATAGTGCCACGTCGAACGCAATAATATATTCAACGCCACATTACAAATGTATCCCATCCTCTTGGACTTGTAAAAGATTCACACACACACCTTCAATTGGTCCAGATCTGTCAGCGTTAAGTCGGGCTGATCTGTCGTAAATTTTGGGCCCTTCAAGCTCCGTATTTCCACCGTTCCTCGGGGTCTGAACGTCTCGTTTGCACCTTCCTTGCTAAATGCATGGGATAAGTGGAGTTTTATCTCAGGGGCGTCAAAGAAGTCGCTCTCCAATTTATCTGCCTGTAAAGTAAATCCCGAACGTGAAATTAGAACTAACAATAAAATTGTGGTGACCAATAAGAGCACAACCTAAATTAAACACTCACCCCACCAACTGCTCCAGCTGGGTACACCACAGCGCACCAAAGCACCAGAAACTGGAAAATTGCCGCATTCATTTCCTTCAATCTACAGAAAGGCAATTTTCTGAACTTCAGATACCAATCTGTACTGCACGGAAAATACTGGGACACACTAGTGATCAATGTCGTGAATTCGTAACGCAACTTTTTACTAAGTACCTACCAATGCTATTTCAAAAATAATAGCTGTCTCTATTTTAATTTGTTTTTTATGATCTTACGGGTGCGGGCACAGGGGTTTTGCGTGCAGAAACAAATCACAATCACAATCACACTTTTCAAATTACACGGCTGGCCGTCCAAGTTTCAAACTTTCGCGCCAATTTCAATAAAGCAAGGACTACAGAAGCTCCTGGGGACTGGTTCAAACTGAACCCCGCGGACAAGGTATTTCGACCTCAATCAGCTGAATGACTCAATCACAATTCTTAACTTCAACAGATTATGAGTCAAGGCAATTTCCTACGGTGAGTTTGCCCAGTTTAACCATTATTTTTGGAAAAATTCAGGTCAGAGTTGAGCAGTCAGCATGGAAGGTGTCAAGTTCGCCTCATCAATTTTGGTGCGTGCAGTGGAGCTGGACAATGCGGGGCGTTACACGGAGTCCCTGGTTTGCTACCAGGAAGGCTTGAATTTGCTCATGGAGGCATTAAAACAGATTCCAGATGACAATCCCACCATGAAGGCTCACATACGAGGAAAAGTAGAAGGTAATGTCAAAGGTGCTGATGCAAACATTTCTGAACATAAGCATGCCATGTTCTACAATTACAGAGTACATGGGACGCGGGGAGAAGTTGAAAAAACACATCGAAAACTTGAAATCCGAAGGAAACTATAGAGAACAGATTCAAATCAAGGAGGATTCCAGGGGACATTCTTACAGCAGCGTCTTTTCTAGATTTTTGGATAATACCGTAACTGAAATTCAAGTTGACGACCCCTATATCCGTTCTCCTCATCAGGTTAAACTCGGGATTATTAATGCGGCAAAATTAATGCTGTGCTTTGATCAAATTTTCTAAACTGTCGCACCAACTTTGATTTCAGTGTGATAACTTTCTGCGTTTTGTGGAGTTGGCTGTGTTGAAGTGTCCAAATTTAAGTACTATACGTCTCAAGACTGGAATAGACACGGATCATTCGAGTCAGAAGTATAGACTGGAAGCTGTAACAAAATCTTTGCTAAAAGTGCCTGGAAGGAAAGTGGTACTTTTCATCAGCTATTCCGATTCCCTCCACGATAGAGAAATAAGGTATGTGTGGCACTATGTTAAGCAATCTATCTTGCAGTCAGAATAGTAAACAGTTTATTCTAATTGTGATGTTTTTGCTCTCGTTTCCAGGTTCGACAACGGCTGGGTCGTAAAAATCGGGAGAGGTCTGGACTACTTTAAGCCAGTGGAGAGATTGAATGTGGGATTCACCGAGTTTGACTTTCGACCTTGTAAGGAAACGACTGTAGATATTTTTCATCGCAAAGAATTAGCACGAGTGAGGTGACGTGGGAAGCATGCTGATCACTGTCGTGGTGACGATGCATTTATTTGTGAAAGAATTTTTGAACTTAGTTTGTCTTTTTCTGTTGTGGTAACCGGATGGAGTACAAAAAATGCAGTATGAATGTTTGCCATGTCCCTCGGATTCGGACATTGATAATAAAGTGTGCCCACAACGTCTTTTGTTTTTTGTTACTTTGGCGCAAATATGATCCATTTTTTAATGAGCTGATAGACAAGCGTATAGAATTCAGCGATAACCAAGTTTAGCTATTTAGACTCACTTCTATGAAGCCTCACTTCTGGAGTCGACTGAAGTTTCTCCAGTTTTACAAAATTCCTGCTAGAAGGATTCTCCAACTACGTTTACGTTAATTATCTTCAACCTTGCTCATCAGTAGTTGCCACACCTTCAGATTCGGCTGTCTTGTTACTATTGCTTTCGATAAAATTTCCCGTCATCTCTGGCACAGTGCCTGTGCTTCCCAGCTCCTCACTCCCAGTCATAGCTGGCACAGTTATGGTTGCACCAGCGACTTGCTCTAAATTAAAGTACTGTGCAGCTATTTCCGCATCCACAGCTGCAAAGGCAATAGAGCCGCCCAGACCTTGCAGAGCTTCCTCATTGGGTCGGACCTGGAAGAGAAAATAATAACTTTTTAAATGATTCCACAAGTAAACCTCTACTAATCACCTGTAGGAACAAGATCTTACTTCTAATGACTCATGATTGTCCGCTAAAGTTATTGTATAGTAGGAGAGATCTTCGGGGTACAAATAAATGACTTGTTGTCCCTCCTGCGCTCCATCGAGGGCGGTAACATTTTCGGCATTCAAAATATGAACGTAACCGTTTCCAGCGTAGTCCGCAACTCCTGAAATTAAACAATAGAAACCAACTGAAACCAGAACTACATGGAACGCTGGTCTTAACTTTTGAAAGGAGACTTACCTTCCACAACTTGCTCGGCCGCCTCGATAACCTGTGGAGGAACATCTGGAGACGTTTCCGTCTCAATTTCCACCTCAGACGTCAGAGCGTTCACCTCCTCCGGTATACTACTGACTTGATTTTGTGGAATTGGGGGGACTTCTTCCTCGTGCGTCTTCTTGTGATTCGCGAGACTGAGAGCATCGGGGAATGCCTTGTTGCAGGTCTCGCAGGTATACTGCTTTTCTTCTGCGTGTTTTTCCCGCCAATGCTTGTTGAGTGAGCCGGGATCCGTGAACAGCTTCATGCAAAGTGGGCACTCAACCGGCTTTTCCCCATTATGGCGGCGCATGTGGTACTTGAAATTTTCCGCGTGGGTAAAACCCCGCCCGCAGACTGAGCACAAAAACTGTTTCGCACCGGAATGAGTCCTATTGAAATTCGGATAGTTTCACATTGAACACAAACTATTTTCACTATGCAAATAAAGTTTTACAGATTTAAAAACACGAAAAAAACAATTACAAATAACAAAACACAAAAATACCATTGCAAATTAAAAAATTACATTTTATGACTCCGGAGCTGGGATGCCGTTGTGAAAGCTTTACCACATTTGATGACCTCGCACTTATACGGCCTTTCCCCAGTATGAATTCTCCTGTGCTCCGAATAGTTACTTCTCTGGGCAAACTTTTTGTGGCAGAACTCACAGGAAAATGGTTTCTCCCCCGTATGCAGTCTCAGATGGGCTTTAAGTGATGATTTGAGATTAAATTTGGACTCACACTGTGGGCAATTAAAGACATTCTTCGAAGTATGTATTGACTTGTTGTGCGTATAAAGGCTAGCTCTGGAACAAAAAATAGCACGTAAACAATTATAAAATCCGAAAGTTGAAAATCTAGAGTCATGACCACGATAGAAATTAGTAGCACCTGCTTTTAAACTTGGCAGGGCACAAAGGGCACTTAAAAACCTTCTCGTCAGAATGGACATAAGTGTGGTTGACCAGGAGCTGCTTATGGGTAAATCCCTTGCCACAAATATCGCAGACAAACTTTTTCTCCTCCGCATGAACTGAGTTGCGGTGATACGCGAGGGAAGAAGTGTGAGAAAATTCTTTACTGCATTCTTCACAGTGAAAACGTTTCTTGAGCTTCCGTTTAATTTTCCGACGCCCTCGCGGGCCCTTTGGTTTTGCGATGACGAAGTCGATTGTTTTTACACTCGCATCACTCTCATTACCATCATCAGTCTTTTGCAATCCCTCAAGACGAATGATACTGTCCTCCGTTTCAGGGTTAGCACCGGAGGTTTTCTCACTGGGCGGATTTTCAGGAGTGATGATGACGTGTGGACTGGGAAAATCTTGAGTGGCAGTAGTTTTATCCTGGAGGAGCTCCATGTTCACTTGTGCTTGAGAATCCACCTCTTCATCCCCGTCCATTATCACACTGAGTCGGGAAAGGTCCATTAAACTTTGAGAGTTGGTTAGACTAGTGAATTCTGATGCCATGTTGAGCAGATTACCAGTCTGTGAATTAATAGTCGACTTGATTAATTCAAATAGGAAGACACTGACATATCATTAGATAAACGACAGGAATAATAACACAACTCTTACATCATTCTTCGAATGAGCATTATTATTGTTACTGACGGGTTCATTTGACTGCAAACCGAGCTGGCTTAAAAATTCCGAGCTATCGTTTTCCGTCTCTGGTGGTGCATCCTCAACTTCCTGTTTGACAACGACTTCGGACACCGTCCCAGAATCCGTAGGATCATACCTAGCCGGTGGCCTACAATGCCGCTTAGGTTTCAATTCGAAGTATTCTGTCGGAAGTGGAGGAGGTTGAGCTTTGGGTTTCGTAGGATCTCGTCGGGGCCGTCCCCTTCTTTTGGGGGCTGCAAGAACGGGATTCTCTTGGGAAAAATTTATACACTCCTCCTCCGTAGTTTTCACTACTGTAGCGCTGGAGTTGCTCAGGTTAACTTCATTGATGATACGTGCGAGAATCTTTTGACCTTGGACTATTTTCTGGAAAAATTCGATTGTAAGAAGAAGGGAAGAATGACAATCAGAGCAAATGACTTGAGGATAGTACAACTCTTTCTCAGAAACCTGCAAACCAATAAACAGAAACTAGATAATTTATTGCAAATTTTTGTGGATTTGTTGAATAAGTTACTGCATAATTATTTACCTTGATTGGTAAATATTTATTAATTAAGATGTCCAGCGTAGTTTCAGAGGGTTCTTCGGCTTTAACTGTCTCATAAATTGGTATAAAATTTTCGGCTCTGTCAACTTCAACCCGAGCCCCATGACCGCAGAAACGACAACAGCGTGATCCCTTCAATTCCTCCTTGGTTAAGAATTTGACTTTATCGTCGCTGATGTACATTTTGCCCGCAGGTTTTTGACAACGCGTAGGTCCAGAAAATGTAAAAATAGGGATCCAAGAATTTGCCTATCTAGTACATCCTCTTTTCCCCAACTCAAGCATATTCCGCTTGAAAATAAGTAGTCCAAACTGGACAACTCTATTTTTTCGAATTCTTAAAAAAAGTTTACGAAGCCCATGCGTGAATAAAAGAGAAGGTTTAGTTGATTTACTTCAAGACGGAACTCTCATTTGATTTAGATGTCACGCTGGAGGGGAAGATTTAAAATATCAAATTCGCGCCTTTTGACGTGCTCACTTCTGGGCATGAGTCGGAGCATTACAAAGGGCGCGAAAATATCTCGTATACGTATCTGAATGCGGTGGACGTCTCATGATTACATCTTATAGTATCGTGTAGTTGTAACATAGATAATTTTTTTCAAAATTATTTGAAGAAATTTTAAGGGAAAATGAGGGATAAAATTCATGATTTCATTTTAAACTTGTACTGTTTGTAACCTTGCAGTAATGATTTGAGAAATCTTGATTGTCTTAATGTTGTCGTATCTGTTTCAGTTGGGGATACATAGTGGGGCGGAGTAAAATAAGTTTATAATTTTTGGTTTGTCGGGCCGTCCCCTTTGTCCCTTTGCCACTGCCACCCGATTTCGGTTTGTTTTGACCAGGAGCCTCTTATTGGATTATCGCTGAATCAACGTTGGAGGTAGACTTAATACATGGTTGGTTGTCATGGTGATGAAATATTTGACCCGAATGTACGATGGCGTAAATGAGCTCAGTAACTCATGTGATTGCTGAGCAATGGAGGGTATTGAGGCCATTCTAAATTGCAGTTGAAGCATGTGTAACAGTTAAAAGGCTCTCGTAGTTCCTTATGATATTGTGTGATCTCCTTTCAGGCATTTCCATTTTGAAGAACTCATCCACCTATCCTCGCCGACAGCATCAGACTCAAAACGTCATGAAGACTGTTAAAAGACTTCCACTAAAAGACTTGAGAGAAAACAGAGGGTTGCCCAATAAGTCAGCGAGGCTAATACGGCTGTATCAGAAGAGTAAAGTCAGTAATCAGAGTCGTCATCGAAAACATGTACTTGCAACTAATAGAAAGATGACGAATCAGCGGAGCCAGTTGCCTACAAAGAAATTGCAACCCTATGTTCGTCTCACGAGATTAAACGAGTCGCTTCCAGGTCTGAGCACGAGTATGTCCGTGCCCCTAAAACCCGAAGAAGTCCGTCCGGAAGAGCTGGCGATGATGAGGAGTTTAATCGGTTCTCTCTTATTTTACCCTAATCTGTTGGGCCATGACGATTTTCTCTGCCTCCGGAAACTATTGGAGCACTTGGGGGTGATATGTAAATGGGATACAACAGCTATTCATGTCCCACTGGAGGTGAGCATTTAGTTGATTTGAATGACAGACGGGAAAGATGTTTGTGAGAACTCGTGCGTAATTTAACTGTGTTTGCAGCCATCATTAGATACTACCCTCATCAAATTACATCCTCCGAAGGGCAAGAATAATGTGCCGTTCCTGTTCTCTTTCGGTTTCATTCGAGAGATGGAAATCGACGAAGTGACGAGAAGCGCCTGCATTAGCCAATACTCCTTGATGCCCTCAATGTGCCAAGCTCTTCGGAAGGTTGTGTCCTCTGTGTACACGTCACCCAAGATCCTTTACGAAGAAACTCACATATTCCTGTACGAGTTCCTCGTTCACTTCGGGGTGAAGCCTAAAAGCGTTGAGGAATTAGTGAAGCCCCCGCGGCGGACATCCCGGATGACATCAACAAAAAAGTTGCCGAAATGAAAACAAATATCGGGAGAAGAATCTGTAGATGTTGAAGTAGTGGCATCACGCACAATGTGCCATCAATCAGATCTCATGAGTGCAAAGTTAATTCAGGACATCTGCTCTTGATTAGAAAATTGTTTTAGTTTAAGAAGGAGACTACACATAGTTTCTTGAGATGAATTTCGTTGTAACTTGTTCAGACCCAGCCTCCTGCATGGAGCTTTAGAAGAGGATATAGAGAAGTATGATCCTCCAACATTGCGTAATTTTAAGTTTACTCTTTGAACCCTACATGTCGTCCAGTTCCAATGTCTCTGAGGCGAAAGTGTGTAACTTAAGGTTACAAAATTTGTCTTATATTTTTATAGTATGATGTGTGTGTTGACGCAGTTTGCTATGGTGCAATTATTGGGATGAAGTTTATACCCCTCAGAGGGGAAAATAATATAGGTTAAAATAGTGCCAATTAATTATACCTTGTTACAGGCCGAGGAAATTACAGATTGTCGTGTATTTTCTCTTATCGAAAGGTGACTTCTCAAAACAACCATACAGAGCATTCAGTTTCAAACAGTCTAATTTGCTCAAATTAACTCTCTGCCCAATCCGTTTACCACTCTTGGTGGGAACCAGCGTCGCGTTTTTCTTGTTCTTACTGGAAATGATAGGAGGTATGAAGTATTGATGATTATTGAAATTTAAGAAGAGATTGTTGCTAACGTTGAGAAAATTACCTGAAAAATGTCATCCCGTAGTGCATGATACTGTTGTAGTCATACTCGAAAGGAGCGGACGCATTTTTGGCGTCTACTTTGTCAAAGTTACTTAGGAAACCTGTGAAATGTTCACAGCATTATATTTTTACACTACTGATGAGCATCACAGACTACTTTCAAAGGATTACCTTTTAAGACATTTTTCCGAATGACTTTAATGTACTTATCCCGGTCTGGCCTGGACTGCTCATGGTAAACTCCCAGAGCATGCATGGTTTCATGCAGGGGTCTTCCCACTCCAGCAAAACATTGGGGGGACTTTAAATCCGGCGGTTGTAGGGATACAATTTGTGGGCCACCTAATCTTCCGACGTATGACCAGCAGCTAAAATAAACATGTTTGAAATTGATAATGAAATAGTCGTTGAATGAATATAAATTTGAATGTTGAAGATTTATAGCTTCATTTTAAAAAGTTCAATCACCCCGCAGGCTTTTCCACGGGCCAAAAGACCAAGTAATCTGTCTCGACGCCATCCCATTCACGAAAATTTATGCAAGTATAAAAGTTGAGGATCCGAATCGCTGTCTTCACTATCATGTATTCGTCAGGAACTAAAGATACAATTAATTTTCCACCAAAAATTGTTTCGGCAAATAACCGCAGGAGGAACTTGTATAGACTTGAACTCTTGTTTTCAGTTTCACTCACGGTAAAGTGGACTAATGATGTAAGGTACTGTATTGTTGTTCCACTTCCGAGTCGGAAATTTTTGAAAGTTTATACCTACACGTCCAAGCTGTACAAAACGACCGATCAAGTTTCACCATTCACTTCTGACATTCCAATGATTTCATCAATTCAATTTACCTCGTCGCTGAAGCCGGCCATGTCCCCCTCATAAAATCCAGGCATTTCTTCGGGATCCCAGTTTGACTCATCGTAATCTTGAGGCGCATCCAAAAATTCGTCCAGCAGCGTCCTCTGCTTTGTTGCCAAAGACTCCACCACTGTAAAATGTATCGAGTAAAAATGCAACTCCTTGCAGGGTCCTCAACTGTATGACCACAAACCAGAAGAACTGAGAGGCTTACAGGCTTTCGAAACAAGCTCCTGGATAGTCTTCTGCGGAATAACAACGCCAGAGTTTACAAGCGCACTCATGGATAGCAGAAATACTAGCCATAGATATGCTCTATCACGGCCGCTTGCCATGGAAGTCATCGTCTCATTCGCTCGTCTCTATGACTCTCCAGATATAGCCAGTCCTGAAGTCCAGAAATTCGTAAAGGAAAAAACCATAAAATATTCTCCCCATAATCATCAAGGGTTCCTGAAGTATGCATTATTGGAATGCCACATGCCACTGTTTGGTTCATATATAGTTAGGACAGGACTCTTCTGCATTAAATGAGAGGGGTAATATGAATTGTAGATATTGCTACAGGAGCGTAAGACGAATAAGGAGACAACAGACAATGGCTATTATATATGTAGAGGGTTACACCGATGGCATCCTTGCACTAGCGCGTAAATTAGACCCAATGTTGACAACGTGAGTTTTAGGAGATCGGCGAGTGAATATAAACTCGGGTACTAGAAACAGTTGATCGCGTGATACAAGCTTCAATACAAGCAAATTGCGTGTGAATCTAAACCGGCTTTTTGCACAGAAGGGGAATTTCGACTTTGGTAAGAATAATTGTCCGCATGCTTTGGTCTCTTGTCCAGTTTGGTTACTCGAATGAGTTCCACATAGTCGTACAACAGTGTATAAAACACAAAGTTGATAGTTGTATGTTGTGTAGCATTGGAAAGTGAGGAAATAAAAAATGATATCCCGCAAACTTGTCTTTGGAATACTAAAGTCCAGTCCTGTTGTATCTGTTATCACTAGGACTCCCTAATCAATCAGTGCGAAGGATTAAGGATCTAACATACGTTAGGTAGGTGTAGCAGGCTCTATAGTTGTGCGCTGTTTTTATTCATAATCAAAACTGGTAAGACTCCACGATATTTCGCCTGACATAAATTCATTTTTATTTTACTTCCATTGATACTTGTAAAGAAAAATTCCATCATTACCGTTCTTCGTCATTATTAAGGCGCGCAAAAAGCATAAGAAGCACGAGTGAGCAAACGTGATTTTGGACATGTGTTTGCTGGGTAAAATCGAAATGTGGCTACTTGAAAACCCCAGATTCTCTCTTAATTTTTTTCAAAAAGCATAAAAGAGCATAACTAGGAAAAAACGAGCATAGAAAGTTAAAGTAGACCTCAAAAATACGTTACACTGTCAAAAAACGTTAAATAAACTTTGTAACTTTAACAAACTATGAAAATATTCAAAATATCAAAGCAATTTGTTATTCAAGCTGTCGAAAAATATTTTCAGTGCGTTCAAAGGTGACTGTGCTGAAGTGAAATCCCTTTTCAAAAGACCGCTAGTTTCGAACTCAGATAATTTTGACCCTTCACAACTGAAAGAAAGCACAGTAAATAAATGCAAAATTGAATAGCAGGCATGCTAAAGAGCTAACCATTATTTTTCTGTACTTTCTAGTATCATATTATATGGCAGGAACCATCTTTAAAAAGCATAAGTCGCTCACTAAAAAAAAGCATAAATGATTTTCAAAAATGAGCATAAGTTTGCGCGCCTTAGTCATTATATTACGCAAACCTTTTTTTTATACCTGAAGTGAAACCACTGGTCCGATAAGTTATAACGGCTGTACAGCCAACCAGTGAACCCATCCCTGTACACTTTGGGACCGAACTAACTACCAGTAGGCGGGTGTATCCGTTGTATAAAAGATAAAAGGAAATAAAATTTTGAATTTCTAAAATTTTAAATTTATAGAAATTCGGGTGGAGCTGCATTGTCCCATGAATGAGTAATCAAACTATTAGTATTTTCCCGACCCGCCCGCCCCGCTGTTTACGTTATGCACGAATGTCACCATAGGTTAAACCTAACAATGGTTGGTTTTCTCCCTTTCCGATTTCAAGGGTAACCACATCGCACTGCTATGTGCAGAAATTCTATTGTAATGCACAGTGTCGAAAACTTTAAGTTAGAACGACTGAATGTAATTTACTGCGGCAAAGGGGATCTATTGGGAAGCCCTTCACGCTGCAAGGAATTTATAATTTATTCCTATGTCAGGTCCGCAAAGAGATCAATTGAAGGCTTCATAAGGGACCTGTAAGGGCTGCTCCATCCCTACAGAGAAACCGCTATGTACCCGTGGAAACGGTCTGCCCTGCTTTTCCGAGCAAAGCATATCAATTGCTGACTCTCTCCGAGTATATCAATCTCCCTGACCTGCTCCTCGGCAACTGAATGCCATGGTGAGATGAAAAATACCCTCTAACAAAAAAAAACATTAATTAAGGAGTAAGGATGTGAGAAATGCTGACTTCAGGGTTTACCTACTATCATCGTGCATTAAGGGCTTCAAGGGTTGGTAAATATAGCAGTCCAGAAAACCACGCTTACAAAATTGGAAGTGCGTACGCCCATGTAAGCCTATCTCGAGTTCGCATTTTAGGAGCTCATTTTATGGTTAGGAGACATAACATCTGAGCAAGGCTATATATAAGTAGAGAGATATCCTAGAATTATATGCGTATCTACAAGGCCATTATATCTGATACTAAATCTTGTAAATTAAAATAATCTTTGCTGAGCTGGCAATTGCCGTCATAACTATTTAGAAACTCTCGTAATTTGAACAAAATAGTAGTTAGATTTACCACCTGTCGTTATCCAGCGTATTTCCAATCTGGCCGTGACTTGTCAACTCTGCGTCGTTTCAGTTTGACCCAAAATATTGTCCCACCAACCAAAGAAAATCCTCCGCACTTTTAGCCTTACAAGTGACATGCAGTATACAGTTCGGACCTCTCCGAGCGCGGAGCGCACTCTGCTCAAAAGCCACGAAGGAAAAATGGCATGTTGAGACAAAAGTCTTGAGCTAATACACTTGCTTGATGAGAGTCGCCAGCTTCGTGTGGGTTAGTCGTGTGTGCGTGAGCCTGAACGGCGAAATGTAAACTACGGGTAGTTGAGCCGGTCTATTACTACAGAGTGAAAGAGCCACTGCCGTTGTTCCTTACGAGAGGGGCTGCAAATGATTGTTCAGGTTGTTATGTCTGAACTTGTATATTTTCCATTGGATGTCATGCATAATTGAAAATAAGTTGCTTCCTCTGATCCGGTTCAATAAGCTGATTAGCCATGCACACATTTTCAGGTAGGCTACTCGGTATAAACAACAGCAGCAACAGCAACAAGATGAACATCACACTATGCCCCGTCTTATCCTTTTTTTCTTAATACCTTGGTCACATTGTTGCAGTGCAGTGTGTTGATGCATCCACGTTATTTTAAAAGTCGTGTCTCGTGTCTGTGTCGTCTTCGTCACCGTTGCCATCGTCAGCAGTCAGTGCTGTGTGTGTGTGTGTTTGTCTGTGCGGCTTTAACTATAGGTTGACGGCTTCCGATCCGACTTGTATTGTCATCCCTTTGTGTAAGTAAACTGGGTATGCGAGCGGACTAACATTATTTCTTTTCCTTATAATACTTAACGCACACACCTCACACACAAGTACGCGTAAAAAACATGCACGCTGCGGCGAAGTGCAGTTAATTTGTGCACTGCTTGAACCCAGGAGTGGATTAATAGTAACTTCTACACCTTTAATGACTTGATTTACATCATCTTAAGTCAGAATCACAAAGTACTCTGTGTAGTTCCCGCTGTGCCTAATGTAGGAATTATACGGGTGTTTACAGTACAGTAGAACCTCGTTTATTCGGACCACGTTGAAACGAACCCTCCGCTAATACGAACAATCATTTATTAACGAGGTATACATAGCCCGTGCTCATCTGTTCCTTAATGCGAACAATCTTTAGTGCAGACCGAAATTCCCCTTCTAAAGAGGTTCAGGTTACCGAGGTTCTACTGTGTTCCATGTGATGCACCTATTTAGCCGCGCCGCGACCCATCTCTGCAGTTGTTTTCACATAATTACCTTTGTAGTCGTTGCTAATGATTCCGTAGCCGTTTGAAACAGGTTCCGCTCAAGCTCATTTGAGCTAGAAAAAACCCTGTTGATCGCTATTATTATTATTAATCCGATAGATTCTTAGAATCCGAAATTGTTGTTCCGTTGCTGAGCGAAACTCATCACAGATTCGTCCCAGGGCATTATGGCGGTGACGCAAGTGTCAAGTACATACTATGATAAAGGATATGATATGCGAAGGCAATAGCTTAAAAATACGAGCTATATACATTACAATAATCCGCGGACTTGGGCATTGTTTGGAGGAGCCACGAGATGAGCGGCAAAAAATCCTAATGACAGACTAGAGCCAAGCGTCGTGACTACACTCTCAGGTGGATCATACTGTGCCGTTTATTGTTTCCCCAATGGGACTTTGATGACTTTGAAGAGGATTTACGAGCCATTTGTTCGGTTAGGCTTTGAGGCAGGCCTCCCGTCCCAGTGTGCATGCATAGCCAGCGTATTCCAGATTTGATTTGAGATGTAAGATGAAAGGTTCTGCTGAGTTTATTGCTTGACCCTGCCATTGTTCGCATGCATGACCAGTGCGCTTGCCAAAAATATCATATGATCCTTTCCTTCTTCGTGTTCATACTTGCCACTGCGGTGGTGGAGCACTGGGCGGTACGGTGTAGATGAAATGCATTAACCTTTGGGGTCATTCACGTACAAATAATTGTTTGGTAATCTCCTCTCTACTGTCTCTCCGCTGTTTTCACAGTCCTACAGCTGCGGGCTTCGGGTGCGGGTCCTTGTTAGTTAAGTTAAGAGTGACGTCAGGAGTTCACATTTGGAATTCCACAGGGCGTAGTACTGTATGTGAGTTCGGGAGCCACTGCGGGGCGGTTTATTTGCAGAGGAGGAAAAAGTCTATTAGTTTAGCAGTTCCGTTTGTATGTATATGCATAAGCATGAAAGTTTTTTAGTCTATCTGCACCGCTTCGAGTTAGTCACCGACTACAAAACCGCATTTTTTGGCGCGGGATTCAATCTTTTCCACGTTTGTAATCACTTGTCTTTGACGGACGGCAACCGGCAACCCTTTGTTTACAGATGGATTTGGTCATGGTTTAAAAGCATTAGGCAGGACCGTACAGATTATATCAATTAGAGGCAATTTGCACTCTTTACCGTTTGTGTTTGTCATTGTCAGTCCATGTTGGTAGTTTTCAGTTGGAAAATGTACGAGGTCGACACTCTTGTCGACCTCGGAGGTAAATGTTTAGTGCGTTCCAAAGCACCTCAATAGGTGTGTGTCGTGCCGATAAACAGTGGAGAACCAGTGATGTAGGTTGGTTATTTCGGATCGTACATGAAGTTTAAGTACAAGCTGGGGCCCGAATGAGAAAGTCGTTGAAACTTCCAGCTTGGAAGAGGCTGAAGATTATTTGGTTTGGTGAGAGAGCAGTGCCTTGTTACGAGGTGGTTAACACGGTGAAATCCAGCCTGTTGTTAGTGTTCTGGAAGATGGTTACACCATAAGGATTAATGAGATGAAATCATGCAGAGTATTAATATAATGGGAAATACGGAGGCGCCTGCACTGAAATTTGTCATGTCTGACGTAACTTAAACTTGATTCATGTTTGTCTGTCTATGTAGAGGGAAGAACTGATTCAGTTGGATCTGTTTACTGGATGTTTCGAGGATTTGAGAGGGAAGAAGCGGTAAGATGATTACTGGGAATATCCTGTAACCAGAACGAATTAAAAGGCGGTAAAGTGGTGGGAATAATTTCCACCCCGTCAGACAGCCAGATTGACCCGAGCGCGGCTGGGAAGAGTTATGGTGGGTTACGATGAGAGACAGAAAGAGCTTTCGGAATTTTGGCATGCCACAGCTGGGATTCTCAGTGGGATGTCCACGCGATTCTTGTGCCAGCCCTTGGACGTGCTCAAGATTCGATTTCAGGTGAGGAGGAAGAATGAGGATGGGAGAACAACAGGTTTGAACTGATGCGATCGTTTAGGAAAATTTATAGTAGTTTTGAGAACTGGTTCAGTTTCATTTTCATTATCACCGCGGCTCCGTCTTGATGAAGTTGACTGGGCTTTAATTGTTGTGAGGTGGAGCGACAGGAATGAAGTGTTGAGGAGGTGAATGGGGTTGTGGATGATTGGAGATGTTCACAGTGTGTATATTTTCCAAATGTTGATGTTATTATTATTCCAGCTGCAACATGAGCCGTTCAAGCGGAGTAAGAAAAATTACTATTGGGGAATAGTTCAAGCTTCGAGGCGAATTCTTGAGGAGGAATCCTATCGTGCCCTGTGGAAAGGGCATGTGCCCGCTCAGCTCCTGTCTGGGGTCTACGGACTTGTTCAAGTAGGTGTAGTATGCTGAGCCTATGTATGTAATCTGCCTATCTTTGACGTATCGTGAAAAATTGTACATTATTCTACGTTTGACAAATGGCTGCTTGTACAAGTCTCTGATGTCATCGTCAGAGAGTACATAATGGGGTATGAGGGATTCTTTGAACGTCAATAATGATCCAAAGGGAAATACATGTATGCTTACAAGGTGTATGGAAGAGTTGTTGTCTTAAGTATTTTTTTTCTTTTAGCGCAGTTTGGGACCTTTGAATTCCTGACAAAGGCTGCACACTTGCACATTACTGACCAGCATAAGACTGCAGTGTATTTTGTATCGGGGTCCATAAGCGGAGCAATAGCCACGGCAGTGTCATTCCCGTTGGACACAATCCGTACCCGTCTCGTCGGACAGGGGGAGCCTAAGGTTGGTTAGTACGATAGAAAACTTTCATGTTTTAAAGGCTTTTGGTTTATATGGGTTCTTCTTAAAATTTCTACAGGTTTATAAAGGCGTTTTCCATGCAGTTCATACGATGGTAAAGGTTGAAGGAGTATCAGCCCTGTACAGAGGGATGATTCCAGCTCTATTACAAATAATGCCGCATGCCGGGGCTCAGTTCAGTGCTTTCAACCTCTTCAGTCAACTCTTGTTAAGTGAACAATCCACAATGAATGGTACATCTGTTTGTTTGATGGAAAGTATGTTTGAATTTTATTATTCCCGCCAATAAACTGTAAAGCTAATTGTGGAAATTTTAAAAATTTCGTTTAGAATCCCAGAAAAGCAGTCACTTTTGGAAGAACTTACTTGCGGGATCAGCCGCTGGCTTGGTCGCCAAATTATTTGTTTACCCTTTCGATCTGACGAAAAAGCGGTTGCAGATTCAAGGTTTCGAGGGTGCTAGGAAAAAGTTTGGCAAAGTTGGTTTCAGTGTCAGTTTTTTCTGGGTTGATAGGTCGAGGGTATTAATTACAGTTTGTTCTGCATTGCAGGTACAAAAATATGATGGGTTATTCCACTGCTTCCGACTTGTTCTTAAGGATGAGGGGTTTTCCGGACTGTACAAGGGAATCTCAGCTAGTCTATTGAAAGCGGTTCTCACAAGTGGCCTCATGTTTGGCATTTATGAAGAGATTCTCCGTAAAATTAGAGATTTAACGTAGTAACTAGAAATTTATTGCGCAAATCGTGATTCCATTTTCAACGTCGCGCTGAGAATAGCAGTATTTGTGATAGAAAGCTACATGCATGAGATAGAAATAGTATAAGCGACATTAAACATTACTGAAGTGGTCATTGTCATTTGTTTGGAGCACGTTCTGTATGCATTCTGTAGGTATTATTTTGTATGAACTTCGGAGCTCCATTGTAAACAAGCGCTTCCTGTTTTGTGATGGAAATTTTCCGCGGACCTCTCACTAATAATCAATATGTTGTTCCTAAAAACTAAAAGGTTAGTTGCAGTTGGCCTTGTCATGGCAGCGTTCGTGTGGGAAAGAATCCAAAATAAGCCTCCGTCAAAGTCACAGTACGAAACAAATCAATATGCTGGAGGAAGATTGGTTGAGTACCCTTGTATACTGAGAAGAGCATCTCCAAGGCAAAATTAGAATTTTCATTGTTATTTGCAGGTATTGGCATTAATTTTTACTTGTGAAGATTTAGCAATTCACCCAAGCCCAACCGAGATGACTTTCTGTAGAGTATTTTAATACAGACATTCGACAGCCACAAATACCTCAAATGCGGTTCCGCAAAGAAAGTATTTTGAGCTTTTCCCAGGAATAGTTCCTATTATTTCCGGGTGCTCCTCCTTTTCCCTCTAAACTGATATTCTGTCCGGACTGAAGCCTCCGCAAAAATTTCGTATGAACAGCAACTCTTATGTCAGCAAAGTATTAGGTCTCATAATTTAAAGCTTTATTGTCCGGCAATGGCAGTAACCCCTTTAACTCCAATGTTTTGCAAGTAAAACTATACTTGATTAAGTTTCTTTTCGGTTTTGAATCACCGAGGAATCGGAGGAGGTTCAGCAGTGGTTGTGGCAACAGGCCAAATTGTGGAATGTTGGTTGATGTGTTGGTTGCGCTTCATCCGGAATTTCAGTGTCCAAACCCCAAAGTATTGTCGGTTAACCCCTCCAGTGAGTAACCTTAGTGTTATTTCCGCATAATAAGTAGACATTTGACGCATATCCTCCTCAATCACACTGCAAATGCCAGTTATGCATAAATAATGGATGGCTTTCTCGGCTAAGAGCACGCACGCCACACCCACGTCACTTCATCACATCGATTTTTTCAAGTCGCTGTCAATTCAGTCAAACAAGCTGTTTCCAGGGACCCAGAAACTACTGTTCTTATTCCGGCAAGACCAATAAAGGTATAGAGTCTTTTCGTTATTCCTGCGCGTTGAACATGACATACTTTGAACTCTTGGCCCACAATCGCGTGAGTACCATTGTACACAGTACACAGATGATACATCAGCTTGTCCAGTTCCATTTGATCTGTTAATCTTGAAGTCATTTACGTTAATGATTCCATGATAGATAACAGATGACAGGGTAAACTAAACAGACATGACCGATCCATAATGTAAACAACTGATAATGTTTCACGTTGCCCCTTTCCAGCAAGTCTGCTTTTAGCTCCGTAAATGTTGGTGGCCCCTCACTGCCTGTGTTACTGCTGCCACCCCTGCTATTTGTTCACAGAAGTTGCTGTCGGGAATGTGACATTTTACTGCTGCAACACGTTAAAGTCTCATGTCCACGTCGGCAGAAAAAAATGGAAACACAGAAATCGTTACCATGTCGTTCTTATGATGGCATAGCATTAAATTGTTATGTCTATACTCTCCAACTCCACCAGTTGATGTTACACACGAACGAGCACTCAGTACTCACAGTTGTGCAAGGCAGGAAGTTGATTTGGCGTAATGCCGCAGAACTTTTACATGACATGACATGATTAACTCATGCGAACATCATCCCCTAACAAATTCAACCTTCTGCATGTATAGGGAAAGGTCACATCACATTATTTCTATACTTTGCAAAACCAAAAACGACTAAGGAGTCCTACCGGAAAATACACTTTAATCCGAATAACTATCCCATTACTTTTATCATCGTAGCTATGCAATAATGCAGGACAAATTCCAACGTGTGTTCCTCACTACATGCATGTTCGCGTGTGAGGTAAGTCACCGAATGTCCCACACAGATTACAGTGGTAGAAGCACTACTATGTGCCCTACTTTTTCACCCCCGCACCTTATTTCTGTCAGAATTTATCATGTCACACATTACTTTATACATGATAGTTACGGACACCTGCATTTGCGAGAACTCCTCACATACATTCCCCCATATATGCTCCCAAGAGGATAGACCACATGGTACTGCAAATTGCATATTGTTGTAGCAGCGAACACACTGTGACTCATAATAATCTGTTCGCCGCCTCAATGCAGTCACAGAGACGGAAAAAGCGAAAGTTTCTTTCGCACGCTGAACCTGAGAGATTTCACATTGCTTTATACCTCTTGAGAGCAACACACAGAGCGAATGTGAGAGCACAAAACATGACGAGATCCCCTCTCGTCAGAGCCTTACATGTAACGAAGCTAACTGTGCCGTTACTTTACTATGAAATTCATGCTTGAGATTTTCCCTTAACATATCCCCTCACCTTGTCACTTGTTCCGCTGTTTTCTCTACTGCGATTTTCCATAGGCAGATTCAACGAGGTAGTTGGGCCGAACGCAACTTTATAGTTGTACTCAGCCTAAATGTCCATTCATATTCAAATTTGAAATCATCTGATTGGCGCATTAATATCAAGTGTTCAGGTTCCAGGTGGAATTTACAATTAATTTTCCTCCCATTGGGAGATGAGCTTGCTGGCAGTCTATGACTGACAGTGGCTTGTAACTCGTCACAGTGGTGTAGTTAAAATACAGTCTCTAGGTAATTTCTAGGAGTAGTTAGTTCCAGTTTGAAGATAAACAGTGAAATTCGGCAGATACCTTTAACCTTTAATATGCTATACAGCGTGGGAGACGTTTAAGTGGAATCTGGAAAGGTCCTCTGTGTGGTGCACTCTTTGTATGGCATACACTACCAAAGTATTTGCGTACTGAGTGAGGTACACTGTGTTGTGTCAAGAACACTAAGTAAAGTATTGACTTTTAAGCTTGTCGATTAGGCAAACTGACGGCACTTCCTCGGAACTTGGGATGACTCATGTTTTGTAGCCGAATACATTGGCTGAGGTTCACGTCTGTCCGTCCCTTGTAGGAAAAAGTGTGTGTGTGTCACGGCTCCGGGCTCCGGCCTGTGTGCGTGGCTTACTGCAGCTATGGGCTGCGGTGACAGAAGTGTTTTCAAACCATTGCTGGAGTAGGAAAAAGTGTGTGTGTGTGTGTCACGGCTCCGGGCTCCGGCCTGTGTGCGTGGCTTACTGCAGCTATGGGCTGCGGTGACAGAAGTGTTTTCAAACCATTGCTGGGTGGAAGCAAGAGGCGGCTCTCTCGGCATAACATTAACAATAACAATGATAGCGAGTCCATAGAATTAGGAAAAAAATCCTACCAGCGTTTCGACAACGAGATGGTGACTGCATCCTCGAGTAGTACTGTTGTGATATTTCGCAAAATCTACCTGCTAATATGGAAGAATTTAATATTTCGGAAACGTCACTACATTGTGACTGCATTGGAAATCGTCCTTCCTACCCTGCTGGCCATAATCCTCGCCTGGATCAAGGCGCAAGTTCCATCCGGGGTCAGAGATCTTCAGGATGGGATCCCAGTTAAAAACATTACGAGATTTCCGGAATTGAGTCAAGGGGTAAATTAGTTATTTAAACTTGATTTGCTCCGTGAGACTAGGTTGTGCAAGGCAGCGGTTAAACTTGTTTCTATTTGTATAAGATTCCGTACAGCCATTAATTAACTTAACTGTTTCTTAAGAATTAGAGTTTTTCTAGCATTTGAGTGTAAAATTGTTTGTTCAGTTATTTTTATTGGTGAAACTTGTCAGTTTCATAGGAACAACCTGTCAATTCCATGGTTAAGAATGATTTATGTTTAGGCATCGAGAACTTTACGCCGGAGGAGCATATTTTAGATAATTCTGCGGAACACATTTAGGTGAGTAATAAGTATTCCTGCTCTTTTTACAGGATTTGGTCGTGAAGCTGCACGATCACCTCTCCTGCAAAGGATGTGTGCTTGCGTATGCCCCCGATAATAATTTAACTCGTCAAGTGATTGAGAAGCTTCATATGGTTTTAAATGCTACACAAGTTGGTAAGTTAATGAAAAGTAGTATAAAGAGTATAATAATTTCTGCTGAATGTGTGGAGTTTATCAAGGGTTGTTGGAATTGTTGTAGAATGGAAACCATTTGACAAGGAATTGGAGATTGAAGCTTATGGAAGCCAGCTGGCTCTGACGAATGAACAGCATTTGAGGGCTGCAATTGTTTTTGAAGATGGATTCGACCAAAATAATTTTCCAAAGGGTCATACATTGCACTACAAGCTTAGGTTTAGCGAAAAATTCGAATCGACAGGTTCTATTTACCCGATTTTCCAAAGTCCCGGTCCCAGTGTTGGTAAGTGAGCCACTCGGAATGCAATGGTTGTAAATTAGTGGTATTAGACGTTACTGAATTTGAATCCTCCGGTCAAGAATTAATCTTTTATCTCATTCGTAACTCTTGTAGGCAACGCGAGAGCGTATGCCGACAGCGGATTTTCAGGACTGCAGATGCTGATTGATAGGTTTCTTATTGGGATTTTGAGTGAGAAAGGGATCCCGGATGAAGGAGTAAGTGATATATTCCTGATTTTCAACTGATTGAAATTTTTTTTAATGCAATTTGAAATCGATGAATCTCTGGTTTGAATTTTTTCAAAATTGGAACCTAAAATTTCAGTCTAAAATTCCTGATTGTTCCCTTAATAGATGTCTATCCAGCCCTTCCCGTATCCCCCATACCTCCACAATTTCGACTTCAACCAGCTATTCGAGTTGATGATGCCGATGCTTCTGTGCATTGGTTTCATTTTCATCGTGCCGTCTATTGTGCGAGGTGTTGTGAGTGAAAAGGAATCAGGGATCAAGGTGAGTTATTTCCGCCTTGGACTTTAACATTGTGCAGAAATATGATTCGGGTTCATTGCTGGATTATAAAAACATTATTACCGAGGTCTGTGAGCTAGCCGAGTCCTAATTCAGTGGTCTACTTTTCAGGAGCTACTGAAAATGATGGGACTACCAAGCGGGATGCAGTGGTTTGGTTGGATGATAAATTCATTATTGG
>WJFA01000533.1:0-35001 GCA_009870155.1 Pseudobourletiella spinata
ACCCATAAGAAAGAAACCTAAATCGAAAGGGGGAGCTGACGGCGTACGTCTGCCCCTCCTGACTGTAGTGAGGCTGAGGTGCGCAAAGGGGATTCTGAAAGTAAGAGAATTGTGTCGATTATTCTTTTTCATGTGTATCGTTGGTGAAAATTAGAGACATCTATTTGTGTTTCATTATATTTAAGGTCCTTCTGCGCGTGTATTGTCAGATAGGTAGTGAAATATATAAAAGAACGGATCAGAATTTTTTGGGTGCGTTGATGTATTAATGCTATTAATTTTTAGTTTAGCTACACATGCAAGCTTAATTTCGTTCTGTTTTATAATTAAGGTACAAATATTGCAGCAAAATAAAAATAAATTTTGCAGCATGCACAAGAAATTTAAGTAGCAAGGTGCCTGAATCTGGAATTACGGTTAAATCTATGTTACGGAACAGTCTGAAAGTGCGGGTAGTAACAATAATATTACAAAGGGGGAACTAACTTTTAACGTAGATTTTATGTGCCTACTGTAGCGACAAACGTGCTGTAAAAAAGCGGCCACTCCTCTCTGTAATCCAAATACGTAAGTGTTTTTTTCAGTTTCTACTTGGGAATGTAACTGAATTGATACTAACTGCTACGAGCTTCTTCTGCTGCTACGAGCGGAAGAAGACAGGGTTTCTCCGACTTGTATTGAAAGGATTCTACGCCGTATTTGCTTAATTCGCAGCACTCCGTGAAACTTATGATAGCCAGTTCTGTTTTGTAAGAGGGGACGTCAAGAGAAGTCTTAAGCGCAGGGTGAAAAGAAGGGACAAGGACGTTGAAGTATGGGGGTTTACGGTTTAGTGAAAGGAAGTCAATTAACAATGCCGGTAGATACTGGCTAATATTTCGGCTAAATTGATACACATATTATTCAGATGCATCACCAGTGGAAATATATACACTTGTTGTAACGACGTACCGAGCCATCCAACAAAATCCTGACTAAACACAGGGAACAAATCTCACTATTAAATTAATAGGATCCGTCTGGGCGTACATCTCAACGACAGTGTGACTCCTATCAATGATTTCCAAATGTTCACTTTTATGGAAGTTTGGGAAAATTTTGTAAAGTAAGCCGATCCCCTTCAACTCCAGGAATAGCCTTTTGTTTTTTCAGACTGTTATGAATGACAAGTTTCTGAAGCTAAGCCTTAAGTTATGACATTTGTCTATTTTTGTCAGAATCAACACCAGGACCCCGTTCCACTGCAATCATCCATTTCTTTTACTGCATGATTGAAATAGGATCCAGTTAAGCTCTTTCAGTTTCTTTATTTTTAGGATCTTTTAGTCTTATCCAAACATCTCCGTCCCTGTTCTCCGTCCGTCCATCCCTTCCACACAATTTTGAAATACTGACACCGAGAATTTATACTGATGGCTGCACTCTCGGCGTTGACCCGAAGCTAATATCTCACTCACCCTCACTGATCTATCTCTCGTAACGTCATCAAAGCCGAGCCTTCCAACCTTCGAAACACGCAGTGCGTGGGAGTAATTTGCAACATAGGCAGACGTTGACGAAAGAGTTTTCCACGCTGTGAGTTCACAAATGTTTCAATGGGAACCATTATTGTTGCAATGTGCTAGTCAGGAAGCAGTTATACTGCTCTTCAAATGGATATCTGACTGTGGTGGGGACTCAATTGCGGGTTCCTGGCACGTAGCACTGGATGGTGTTAGTCCCAGCTTCTGTGCAAGCGTAGTAAACAACTTGGTAAGAAATAACCAGGAGGAATTTTCCCGGACGTTTCTCCTCTTCCGTCCCTGCTTGCTACCCTGTGGAACGATTCCACCGCGGAGCCCTTCGGATGTAAGGAAAATAAGTCAAGCTTTCCCCAGCCATCCTCTCTGAGGTGGCGAACAAGAGAGAGAGAGAGAGAGAAAGAGAGAGAGAGAGAGGAAACTAGGGAAAGAGCTGGAACCGAGGCTTATCAGTCTGCTTCCAACCACCTCCTCAGGATGGTCATTGTGCGGCTGTCGAGAAATTTCTTCCGTGTCGTTCTCGCTGAGTGCATCGCCTTGGTGTGTTTCGTTTTCGTGACCATCCGACCACTGACTCTGCCGTCTGTTGCTCGGGCCGGTATCATCCTCGAACAACCACAAGCATCACATCATGCTGCTACTGTTCAAAATTTCCCTGTTCTCTACGCCTACGAGGAATTCGATTACTCAGGTTTCACTCACTACAATGTCGGAGTCCTTCTCGTGTCTGGCACGGGCTATGGTTTCGACTTGGAGAAATGCTCACCTGCCATTGACATGGCACTGGACTACGTCAATCAAGTGTACCTCCGTCCGCACAAGATACACCTGGACAAAGTTCAGCGAAGGTAAGCTCAACCACTCGTTGAATCGGGTAAAATAGGAAACTTATATCGGCACACATAGGGACGGCTTTGATAGAAGATTCCAATGGTTTCCGTCGCTGGAACCTAGACGGTTCGTCAGCCTAGTGCCGAGCGGCAAATTTCATACATGGTAACAATGTG
The DNA here is from genome assembly GCA_009870155.1 of Pseudobourletiella spinata. Taxonomy (NCBI): domain Eukaryota; kingdom Metazoa; phylum Arthropoda; class Collembola; order Symphypleona; family Bourletiellidae; genus Pseudobourletiella; species Pseudobourletiella spinata. The sequence continues at coordinate 2,528 of WJFA01000533.1, forward strand.
CCAAGTCTGTGAAAATAGTAAAACCGTGTGTAATTCACCCATGGCGGCACAACTTGGCGAGAATCCCCTGTCAGTATTTTATGCATACTTATGGGGAAGAAAAGTAATTGAATGTGGAGGAAGTGATCTCCAGGGACTATGGCTCCCAATTGATTTTGCCCAAGCATCTCGATTATATGAGAGGCTTCTATGCCGCCGGTCCCAACGCCTCGTTCCCTCTACCCACGAGTGATGGAATGCCGTGCGAACTGACCTGCATCAACACACTCACACTTATGATTTGCATTGTCGTACGAGAGCTAACAAGTTGGAGCCTCCGCCCCCGTTCACTTTTGATCTTCTATGACCACCATAGGCTGAGGAAGTTACATTGTGGAATTTCATTTGGATGGCGATAAGATCCGGTGGCCGTGGTTATGGGTGACGGGAACTTATATGGCCTGCCTTCACTCCGTGTACCAAAAGGCCCTCCAATTCCCATCACGTACTGCAGTCACTATTGCAGGGTATAGCCCGGAGGCCGGACTCCGTCCGTCTCCGTCAGAGCTTCAGATCCCATCCAACTGTAGTAACAATTAGCGCCCTTAGAGAATCCTATCGGATCCAAGGTCAATTCTTCTGTAGTCTACAAAATGAGGAAGCCAGTAATGTCCTATAGTTCAGATTAGAACCATGCATCTCCGGCAGTGGTGATCCTTTGTGCATTGGAATCCAGCCGGATTTTTCCGCTTCACAGACTCTGAAGATAGAGATCCATGGAGGACCCTAGTTAGTGAATTTTGTCGGCACAGATCCCAACTAAAAAAAATCCTTAGTAAGGGGCCCCAACCTAACCACCGTATCGGAAAAATGGGCCATGCCAAGATAATAGGTTCCCTGTACGTGAGTCATCATAATATGGCAGAAGATCTGTGCTCTTGAACCCGCCCCAATACGTCATAGTTGCTCAAAGTGAAACTTTCCGCACGGCGGAAATCAATTGCTCTAAAGAACGAGCCCGTACATCGACAATGACGGAGGAGCCGCCTACTGGAGGGCTTTTTGATCTTTGAGCAAGAGTAGGAACAGACTGTGAGGACGGAATACAGACTCGTAAAGGCTCACTCCTTCTATGCCAACTATAGTATAGTGTGAGAGCATTTAATGTCATGAGATCCTCACCCCCGTTTCCTCAAGTGTCTCCCACTGCTACTGGTTACCCCATCGTATACTCTCTCAGTATATGACTGATTGTGGAAATTTCTTTTGAAATTACTACTCCGCCTGCCAGCAGTCCTGCCGGATCTCATGAAGTGATATAGTGTATATAAGTGGAGGAACTTGTCAATTTCAGACGCTGCAAAAGAGTCATATAAGAGGGGGAGTGAGCCCTTTTGAAGTGAACGGACGGTGGTACAGAGAGGGTGAGCGAGAGCGCGCGGGAAATGCATTGTTCAGCGGAAGTTTTGAGAGCAAAGAGAAGGGGGAATCTTCCAAGTGGTATCTTTTAGCTAAGGGAAAACTTTTGGCCGGGAGAAAAATCCGGGATGAGATTTAGTGGAAAATTTAATAGGCTGTCAACGTGGAGGAGCCAAAGTTTTTTCTAGGCAGTCCCCTATTGTCGGTGGGCGAGACAAGTACGCGGCCTCCACCAGAATCATCATCTTCATCATCATCATCATCATCACTATCAACCTGGCTCCTTGCTCAACCGGAAAATGTGTGGGCGCACTACTTATTTCTACGGGGAATGACAAGCCGTAGGCATAACTTGTAATAGCTGTATGTGGAGCATCGTAATGGCTAATAGTGTAGTTTCTACAGTATTTTGGAGTTCGTGTAAACTTTGTCTTCTACCATCTCCCATCATATTCGACTCGTGAATTTTTCCCACTCCTATCCAATATCGGAGTGTTGAGCTACTTCCATGTTGAAAACTGTGACAACACCTCCAGAGCAGTAATATTCAAGGACGGGTGGGACAGCGTTCGAATGAGAGGAAGTATAGCGTGAGTATAACGAGAGGAGGAATGATGATTTTTCATGTCTGAGATCCCGCTATGCATACACTGTGTTATGGAATAGAATGGAAGCCAAAGCGAAACCAAGATGAAGATGTTATGGAATCTACTTCATTTAGTACATCCTTGGATTCTTTATATTCGGTATCCTGAATTTCCCTCTCCCGCCCTCCGAGAGGCAAGAGCTGTCAACACGGATCCCCCAACTTCAGCAACGATTTTCCCACTCTTTATGACTCAACTAAATATGCTTATGCTCCACAGACATTCAAGGTTGAAATTTTGTTTCAAGGTCGCAGGCGGAGTTGCATCTAAGCTCTCCTCTACCCCCACCAACAGGTGAGCAGATAGATGCACTGGTAGATTTCCCAGTCGCTGGAGTTTCAAACTTACATTTTCCGTTCTTTCCCACGCCATTATCTAACTTAAGTCATTTTTACGGGTAGATGAAAACGTATAGGGCTCATCATTCCACTGTTGTTTTTCCACATTTCCAAATCTACACTTTCCATCCCCATATCTGCTGGGTGGATAGGTTGACTGTGAGAGGGGACTGAATGAAGGTATAATCTTGGAAATGTAGACCGAGTACGTGACGTTGGGCCCTCCCGTTCTCCGTTCCTGAGCTTGAGGCAGTGGATCCTTATCAAATCCCCTTTGAGAGTGCGGGAAACTGGATTTTTGAGCTTCGTTTACATTTCTCCTTTTATCATTGCGAGAGATTCTTAGCGGAAATGGACGGGGACATTTTCCATCGGCTTCCCCTCCACTGTCATATAATCTGGAGAAAAGATCGAAAATGGTAATCGAGTTGCCGTTTATTTCCTTTGAAAAAGTCAGATCCGTGGTTCCGTCCCGCCTGGAGGTAGCGAAGGGAACTTCAAAAACATTGAAAATTTGCGGAATGCTCCAAAATACTTTTGCGCCAGCTGCGACATAGACAAACGGAGTTTGGTTTGAAGTGGGAGAAGTGCCGAAGGGATTTACCACAAAGGAGCGGAAAGTATATGAATATATTCCCAGCACAAATGTAGACTTGTGCCATTGTTTGGGGTAGTAGGCTTTGAAATACAATTTTAGTACTAATACGTATATCCTCCAGATCTACGTGTGTTCCCTCCACGTTTGTGTTGAAATCCATTCAAGACGGAGAAGCAGAGAGTTACGAAGCGCGAGTCAAATTGAGGTTTAATTATGAATGATGAGAGCTGTGACTTGCGCAAGATCTGACGAAATTACAAGTATTTACAAGGATGGAGCTTGAGCGCTTGGGAAAAGTTGGGTACACACACACGTGGAATAATTCATTTGTAATAATACAGCTATCCAACTTGTGACAACCGCCTTACCCCGGGGCTGGCGGCGGATATGAAATTTTTATCAAATGTGATCGCTTTCATCGGACCTGCCTGTGGATTTGCCCTGCAGCCGGTGGGATTTTTATCCGCATACTGGAACATACCCGTAGTAACAGGTCTCGGAGATCAGGTTAGTCCTACATCTTTATTACACTCCCATTACATCCGTCGTAGCACCAGTCTCCCACGAAGCTCGTCGTCATTTTATAATCAGTCAGGTATTTCCTACTGCCTGTTTGTTCAGAGCCTCCGATACATCATATGTATTTTATCCTCTCTGAACTGTCTACCCCCCTCCCAAGTTCCCGTGAGTTTGTGCACCTCCTCTCATGTTACAGCTTGTCAAGTCAATTAGCTTGACTATATCAGAGTGAAGGCTGACCGTAGACACAAAGTAGCCAGCAAGTGTAGACGTCCTGGCTGTATAAACGAGTGAGTATGTTTGAGCGTGTGTGTAACTGTGACAAAATTAAAGTTGAACCTTCGTGCCTATGTATCCTTATAGTGTTGTCGGAAGAGTTGTTATGCGTACATGTACAAGTATGTACGCGTATATATACCCATAGTTTGTAGACCGTCGTAGTGTGTTAGCCCAAACGCACTTCATGTAGGACACTCCACACGCCAAGCTTATCAGCAACCACTTTTGTCTCGTACAGTTTTTATCCACAATACGTGTTCCCAGGCTTATTAGCCGCGGCGGGGAGGACGACGGAGCCGCCGCATAGGTCCTTGTCAGATTCGAATTTTCTAAAATCCTATCCATATTTTTACACATGACCATCTCTCGTTGCCCTTATAATGAATATATCTATACATGACAAAAACTATTGGAGCTGGAGGCGGATGGGGAAACTAATCGAATGTGAGAGAATCCAGCGGATGATTTCCCACCGCATTTACCCTCCACATTCACAGGCGTAGCCGTGCCGTCTTCCCTGTTTTATTACTCTTGGACCACTATAAGCCCTTGTTGAGCCTTTAATCGCTCCACCGATTTGAAATGTCAACTTTTTGTACATGGCACAGCTCCTGACCAGTGTCTCGACTGGCTGACTGACTTTGATCCTCAGGAAGCGGGGAAGCCAGACCGGGGACGGAGATACAGCGCGGAGCGGCTGCTCTCACAAGTCTTTTATTATCACTTTTATGAGGAACGAGGAAACCGTCAGATTAAATTTCTGACTAGAGCACTGTGAGCTTCCCCTAGGCACTTTGCTTTTCCGGGAGGAGGTATACTTACACGTAAATTATTTCCAGTAATGCTTCATATCACGCTGTGGCGCCGGATGAGGCTACACATAGAAGAAGCAGTGTCTGCATCCATGGTCTCGCCACCATACCCACCCGTTGTGACTCACCAACGGAGTGTGTTCAGAAACGTATACAAGTGCTAGACGCAGTGACCTTAACGATGACGGAATAACTCTCTATAGTTTCAAAATTCTTTAAACGCCATTCCTCAAAAAATTCTGCCTAACCATAAAGAATTTTGTACATGTATAATATGACCATATGTAAATATCTCTCATAGGCCAGGATACTTGTGTGTGTGTGTGTGTGTGTGTGTGTGTGTGTGTAAGGCACGTGTGGGGTAGGGAGATTTTCCCGTTTGTAGGCCACCACAATTATGTCTTCTACAACTGCTAACCTCTCAAGGAATCATCATCATTCTAGACAGTAGTTTGTAGACAGTGTAGATCCAGGGACTGACTGACTGAGAGATGAGTTGTTGGGAATGGCTCGGCGTCGATCCTTCTAAGTTCCCGGACCGTGAGATGTGGTGAGAGTCGTCCATTAGTTCCCTCCAGATAAGATAATTCACGACATTTATAAAGCCTTGAATGGCTAACAGAGGAGTGAAGCTATTGAGAGCAGGAGACAGCTGAATGCTGAATTGTTCCCCCGTGTGTGAGCGGAGGGCCGTCATTCGGAACATTACTGCAGTGCGAGTGTCGGTGAGGGACCGTTGGCGTGCCACCGCTGCGGGAAATTTCCGTCTCCGGTGAGCAGAATTGGAATGGGAAGTGGTAGACATGATGCGAAGAATGATTTTATTTGTGCGACTGATAATAGAGGGAAGATTTGATGGGAGTGCCGTGGAGGGAAAGGCGCGAGGGGAATGGATATCATCCTCCGTGCAAATGTTTAGCGAGGTGCCTGTACCATGTGTACGGAACCTGTATGCAATGATGCTGATGGTAGGTAGAATGAGCTTCACGAGCAGTTGAGCGGGGGGAGCAGGAGGAATTAATGGTAGTGTGTCAGGCTAGGAAATAATTTGTCAGAGAATTAATGCGGATTCAATGGGATTTGATTGTGATCAGCCACCATCCACTGAGAGTGAAGTTGCTGGTGATAAACTTTTGGGAGGCCTGAAGAAAATTAAAATTAACACGACGGTACGTTTATTAAGGCTATTCCGTATAAGGCGAAGTCTTTCATTTCGCATGTCCATACATATATTCGTGTTTGCCTGTACATCTTCGCCGTGAGCAGCAGTGATTCGCGAAGATTTCTCTTTCTCCTTGCCGCTACTATAATGCAGGTCTACAAATCTGTCTCTGCTTCCGGCCATACTGTTGCTTCTTGATGATGTGATCCTCTTATTTCCCTTACCCACATTTCCCCATACATGTGTATGTGAGTGTGTGTGTGTGTGTGTGTTGCTTGCCTAGCTTCGGTGAAGACAGAGAGGGGTAAAAACTGTTTTAGAGAATAAAAAATCACCAGCCTATGACCATGTGGGAAACCATTCGCCACGGAAAGTTACTTCTGCTCGTTAAGTCATCAATCTTCCCTGACACATGGTCCTTCCCCTGAAAAGAGAGTACCTTCGAAGAAGTCAAACTTTTCAGCTGACTTTTATGCAGAACAAGCTTGTGGAAACAACCAAGTAAACGTCGATTCATATCCATACTGCTGCTGTTAATCTTCAAATCAAATTGCACTCGATGACTTGATGAGGATTAAAATATGGAAGTTAAGGAAAGATAATTTTGAAGAAAGAATAATTTGTTTGTTTCTATTTGTTTACTTGTTTATATTTATTATTGTTGAATAATTTGTTTTGTTAATTTTAAGAATAATTTGTAGTTTGACCTTAAAGCATACAAATCCGAACTTGATTTTCCCGCACTTTCAAAATGTCTACTAATATTGAAATGTTTGCAATCCAGTATTTTGCCGCTTTCAAAAGTTGATACTGTCAAGATTGAAACTTCGAATTTCCTGCGATTCATGCGGTACATTTCCAGCATATTAAATGCATAATTAATGCTTCCCCATAATCTTCAATTGTTTACATTGATCACGATTCTGNATGCTTCCCCATAATCTTCAATTGTTTACATTGATCACGATTCTGAAAGTCTAGATGTACACTCTCGCACTGAAAATTTAGGATTTTCCCCAGTTTTCAGATTATATGGAAGTGTATTATTTTATTGTACTCCTTCAACATGGAGACAGGAATATGAGTGGCCTACCCTCCCTCGCTGCCTCATAGAGAAATGGATCAAGAGCAATAGCTTGGAGATGTATGATGCATGGTTGGAATGTTGTTATCCGACGAATGAAATATGTGCCTTTCCTTGCTTTCCCGCTCAGTACTTGATTGGCTTGGAATTCGTTCGATTTCCCTCCGCACTTCCATCTATGCATGGTTCTGTATCGTGATCGTGATTTTTTCCAAATTGTCGCGAATCTGTGATACTATACAGTTGCTATGCCGCTTTCATTTATGACGCTGATTCCTTCCTTGTATCTACCGTTAAACCGGATTAACGGTGGGAAACGCGTGTATAGCCTCCCATTCTCAGTGATGAGTGAGGATGGAGTCAGTGACCATGTGTAAAATTGATCCACAACAGGGAGTTTTCGAAGACAAAAGTGAGTTTTCAACTCTAACTCGGCTTTCCTACTGCCAGTGTCGACTGACTCTGGTGTTTGATGCGGTGTGCAAGAGTTTCAAGTGGAAGCACCTCGCCGTGGTCTACGACAAGACTGATCTCTTTTCCTTCACAGTGGGTAACGTCTTCATCTGATATCCTTATTCGAATCTCAAATCTCGTCAAATTTGTATGCTGTCACAAGCGGGGCTCGCGAGAAATGATTTTGGTGGTTTTTTGAAAGACAAAATGAAGCGTTTGTGGGTCAAGCTGGCTGCTGATCATTGGTTTTTTCCGGTGCAGGATTTTAGGAAGAAAGTTGGAATGCAGACAGCGTGGAAATAATTGTGGAAAAATTTACTGTATGTCTTAATAGGGAGGATTCTAATCAATGGGCTGAAAGAAGCTGACTATGAGGTTTATGGACATGACATTGATGGGACAGACTTGGGAGATATGGACACGGCTTTGAAGGAAATCGCGTCTCATGCCAGAGGTAGGCTCCTAGTGCTATGTTGGACTCTCCAAACTAATTTGTGTCAAAGCCGCGCTCTGCGGATCTTTTATTCATTTGAGTAGCCGAAGACTGCCTCAAGGACCGAAAAGTAAGCTTTTAGCTTTTCCTTTTCGGTCTGAATAAGCAGCCAGCACGAGTCCCTACCTGTCCGTTTGTTTCATTCAACGTCCCCGATTGCCTCCACAAGGATGAAAATATTGTGAGCTTGACTGGTTTTCTTTCTTTTTTTTTGTTACTTTTCCAGTTGTTATCTTGAGCTTGCAGGAAGCGCTGGTTCGGGAATTCATGCTTAAAGCTCACCACAAAGGTCTTACAAACGGAGATTGGGCTTTCTTGGACGTGGAACTCTTTAAGGTTTGTTTACCCTCCCCTTTATTTGAGGCGGTACGTAAAGGTGTACATGTATCTGCCGCGTCAGTTTCTCTGCCCTGCGTGGAAGTAGACATAATTTACGCGGGTTGTGCCCTGTTCACTGCCCCGTGGAGAAAGTGAAGTAGGCAGTATGTTTGAAAGTATTAGTGGCGAGCAGGGAACGTCATCGGTGACTGGGAGCTGATTAGGCTACTACTAACAAGGACCCTTTGTCCTCCTTACTTTTTCACTGCTTTTTTCACAGACTCCGGAGTGAGTGCAATGTGAGAGGTTGCGTGTGTGTGTGTGCTGGAGGGATAAAATTAGCAGTGCATAAAATCGGGAATAATAGCTGCTTTTAACCCGTATTTCCTCTCTAATCTAGAACAAACCTAGCGTGACGAACTACTGGATGAAAGGGGACAAGAACGACCTGGATGCAAAAGCGGCGTACGAGGCTTTGCTCACCATCTCACTCCTAGTTCCCAGATCGTCAAGCTGGGACAACTTTACGCACATGGTCAAGCAAAGAGCTCTCAGAGATTACAACTTTTCCTTTCCTCAGGATGAAGAGGTTGGTGAACATGTGTTCCTCCGGGGAAGGTAGTAATACGCATGATGATGAGTCGGACAGGTACTAGCCAGTGTTGTTCCGCTCCACTCAAAATTTTCAAGAAACACCGCCAAAAGAAGTGTATGCTCGAAATTTCCGGTGCTGCCGAGGTCTACTCGTGATGATGGTGTCGAGTCTGTTATTAAGTGGGGCCGGGTAGTAAGTAGACAAAGCTGCGACTCACTTTATATGCTAAAAGTAGGCTTAACGGAAGCCATTGAGTAATTTAGACAGACGGAATTTGCATCTTGTCCACTCAAAGTAAAGCGCGCTGAGCTTAAGATTATCCCTTAATGAATAGGAAAGGACCTGGTAGGACGAACTATAGTTAATTTGGGCCTGGAAACGAATGGGTTTCTTTCATTAGTGGATCAAGCGACATTTTTTTAAACGATCATAATTTTTTGTCATTGAATCACACAGAATGCATGGCACAATTTTTGGTAGCTTACACAACTTTGTGCAGTTTAATGTGTTGCAATAATAGTGTGCATGTAGGTGAGGAATGAGGAGGTTAAGGAATCTGATAGTTTTGTAAACCTTTAGTTATGAGGCTCACCCTATTTTGGCACTCATAATCTTCGGTTGGACAATCAATGGATTTTCCGGTTATCACTGCCTAGTATAGGTGGCCAGCAGTTACGTGTGAGCTCTCTGGGCACACGCGTCTCTCGAACAGTTGGCTGCTCTTGTCAGCCGACGACAGTAAGCCATGTAGACGCCCAAATCTGTTTTGAGGACTGCACACCCGCACACGCACCCAAACATTAGTACGTAGATGTAAGGAGCTTTAGGGGGTCTTTCGCTTTCCTCAGTCCCTACTTTTTTCTGCAGAAATGAGCAGTATAAAAAATAATGTTGTAATATCATTACACGCTCCATATATATGAATCAGTAGAAGCTTTGAGAAAATTTTATAAAGTGCAGAAGATGCTCAAACCGGTACATGGAAATAAAGTATTTTCCAAAGAATTCCAGCGTGAATAGATATTAGTAATGGGTGACATTTATATGAAATTGTGAAGAATTTGCTCAAGTGCTGCGGGTCTCAGTTTGCCGTTTTTGTAGCATTGGAGCGGATCTGACATGCGAGTGTGTAGTTTGGTACCTATCGGCTGAGAGTAGTAATTAAGTTGCTCTTCCTGCAGAGACCAATGATGATAGTTAATATAATTTTCATCGTCGTCATTTGATCTTTCGAGAGCCACCTACCAACTCCGTATGATTAAATTCCAGCAGGTCAAAGCAGCATTGCTCTCTATCACAGCATGATTAGGTCTCGGCCGTGATTAGTGTTTTTGCTTCAGAAGCGATATGATGGGCCGTTGGTTTCATCCTGCCCGTGCTGAATCCGAGGCAGCTATGATAGAAGAATCGAGTGTGATGTCCCCTTTGGGGATTTGAGCATGTCGGACGACACTGTGGCCCTTCCTGGGCCTGTCGTGGTAAAGTATCCCAATCCCAATAGTACTCATTGTGACTCATGGGGTATTTGTGCCAGGTAAATTTCTTCATTGGAGCCTTTTACGATGGTGTGATGTTACTGGGGATGGCACTGAATGAGACGCTCTCCGCGAATGAATCACTCATGGACGGGCGGGCCGTAACACTCCGGATGTGGAATCGAACATTTCAGGGTAATTTTGTCGTTAGTGTACACATTTAATACCCGTCCAAAACATAATTGCCCCCAACTGTTTCCACCTTTGCTCCCCTCCCTAGAAGTTGTAGGAGGCAGAGCAAAAGGGAAGCAGTCAGGGTTTCCAGTGTACCAGTTAGAAGTTTGAAAGGGTCGACTTTTTTTGTGTATGTGTGAGCGTGGCGGAACGAAAGGACGGAAACTCGGACGATGTAAGACATGGCGGAGCGTAATATGACACGAAACACGATCATGAATTCCGTTTTACCAATATGAATATCCCTTATGACATGATCTTATGGCTGAGCCAGTTCAAAGGATAGGGGAGGGATGAACTCGTTGGAAATTTTTCAGACTTAACCCTCTTATTTGCTCTGGTGTTCCTCCCCAGTGAATGATGGGCAACTAGGGTTGGATGTGTAAATCCTGTTGGCTCCGCCGGCGCCGTCAAAGTTTCCTTCTTTTCCTCTGTTCATGGACCGTCTTGTTCTCTTCTTGACATGGGGAAAAACAACTCCACCCCGGAGTTTCTTCAACCTGGTATTGTTTACTGCATTTCTTAGGAGTCACCGGAATTGTAACCATTGATGAGAACGGGGATCGGGACGCTGACTATTCACTCCTGGATATGAACCCTGCAACGGGAACTTTCGAGGTAAGTGGTTCAATCTAAAGCATAATAGTCGTCCGTGTCCTCCTTTATTGTGATGCTGCTTTCACTTTATCTCGGAAGATCGTTGACGGACACAAGAATTCCGCTCGTGCAGTACCAGGACTGCCCATAAATGACGTTGTCAATTACATGGGTCAGTGGGTAGGCAGTTTGATGAGAAGGAGTGATTTAATCGGTGGACCCTAACTAAAAATATAATTCACTTTGTCATTACGTGGGAATCTTTAAGCACCCCCTAAAATGAGCTCCACTTTCGTTCCCGTGACATATTTTGGCAATGTATTGTACTTGTAAGATTTTCCAAAAACTGATCTCAGATTTTTCTATGACGCAATGGACGCTGTGGACAGCTCCTTATGCGGAACGAACCTCAAGCTTTCAAACAATAGGAAGTAAGTTTATTGGCGCATAAACTCATCAAAAATAGATGATCCAAGGCCCATATAAAATCATGTCACATTCACCTCAGCAGGGGAAACTATCTGAGTGAAATTATGAAGGGATATCCTTATTTTGAGATTTTGAAGAACGAGTAAACCTTTTTTTTAGTAAAAAAACATTTACATGACATCCACAACATCTCCCTTCAGTAGGTAGAATGATCGGGTCCAGATTTACTTGAGATGTAATTTACATAAAACATGACAATTATAGTAGAATTATTGTGAGGAAACATTGTCGGGGCTATTTTAGGTTGTGGCTCACTACCTCTCACGCCGTGGTCTGCGAAAATTCCCGGGTAGACAATTCCGTTGGCCCAACATGAAAGGCCCCCCTCCGGACGTACCGGAATGCGGATTCCTGGAAAATGATCCCAAGTGTTTGGAAGGAACTTCCGGAGTTGTTCCCTACATCGTGGCCCTCATCCTCGTCTTCATCGTCCTCGTCGCCGGCATTGTGGTGTACGTGTACAGGTGCGTTCCCCAAAAAGGCCTACCAGAGTATTGTATCCATAATAACAGTAATGATGATCAGAGTAAGTAGGATATAAATAAAAATAATAATGAGTATACCACCCACATTTCCCATTTTTTTTATAGCCGAGCTCATTTTCCAAAAAATAATGTGACTGCATCGGACATAAATACAGCTGCCTACACTGGGAGGAATAGTACTAAAAGAGTAAACATTTCCAAGTACTCCCTAGCCTAAACTTTCCCTCGTCCAGCATAGGGAGTAGGTGGAAGGTGAGGTAGTAGTATACTTTAGTAGTAGGAGGAAAAAAATAAAGCCCCACCGAATCCAGAGCATCTCCGCACGCACCTCCACTTTCACTGTCACGGGAGAAAGTGGAGGGGAGCCAAGGTTGAAGACCTTTTGAGCAATATTTACGCTTCTCGGACGGTCCCCATAGCTGGAAATTTTATAGTTGTTGGTAGGAGAAGTTGTAGCAGCACTGGAAGTAAATGCGTTCTAAAAGTACAGCCGTGTTTTGAGAAGGAAGTGAGGCGTGGAGGAAAAGTTAATTCTGTACGCATGGTGATATTTTCTGAGTGGTACATGCACTCCTGTAGTCTTCATATGCGTAATGGTAAAAACTCCAAGAAGTTCTCAGCGACCACCAGTCTTTCCCCGTGCATGTGTGCATATGCGGCTGAGTCACTTTCGTTTTCTCAACCGTTTGGCTTGCAACTCGATTCACTCAGACTGTATGTGTGTCATGCGAGCAGCACAGTGGTGGCACGGGACCTAGTGCCGTGTGCCGTCAGGTTTTACCCCTACTTCTCCCCCTCACTGACGCTATACGTGTAACCAGCTTTGTGTGAGAATAGCTCCATTCCGCATCTCTTTTCCCATTCCCCTCGCTTCTGCTCTGTGCAGTGCTTTGGCTTTTCGGTGGAGAAAACCCGCTTCCGCCAGGTTGGCACTCTCAGCACAGAGTAGAAATCCCTCCTTGTGAAACAAACTCGTGTGGATCGAGAATGAAAAGTTTTTGAGCGGTAGAAGTGATGGTAAAGTAAATGCACAGAGGTGGGAAATATATTCCATGCTTCTCGTCTACCCTCATTCACTTGAACCCGATTCTCGTGTGAGTGACCAAAATCTTGATCCTGTTTTTGTGGGAAATTTGAGAATTTTCCGGTTGAACAATAGTAATTATGTGATGAAGTCTTTACGTGTTCAGTTTCTGTCCCAGTGAGAAACTGAAAAAACAACAACAACAAAGGGGTGATGAATGCTATTTTTGGTCACAGGCATATGCGGGAGGTGGAAGCTGCCAGTAGCACAAGATGGAGGATCAACCAGCATGATATCTTGTTCGAACTAGGGGAGTCTAAGGCAAGTCCGGGGTTCCACCATCATTAATTTAAACTTGGATTGATGTGACCACCTTCTCACTCGGGCGGGTAATACGGTAGATAGAAGAAACCTATCCACCGCTTTGCATCCAATGTGATTTCTTCGTGACCAAAGGAGTCAGACCAAACCATATCCTGACTCCGAAGAGGATCCATATGATTGTCACGTGAGGCGGAGAGGAAAGATGGAGTAATTTTTCCCTATCCTTTTGACTCTGTACAGAAAGGCCCTGCGGAGGAGAAGGAGAGCTCAAGGGGATCACTGTCACTCGGGACTGGAACCGGAGGTCAGACCACATTTGTGCCGACTGCTACATACAGGGTTGAAAACCACCTAATTACTTTCCTCCTTTGACTCTGTCTCTCATTCTAAACGTCGTAGGTTTTTAGCGTAGGGACTCTGGAATGCAGTGCCTGTCTGACATGTAGCCATCTTTACCAGCATATCTACAGGTTGTCTCAGACTAATGTGCCAATGTCATCCACATCTCTTTCATGAAAACATACCATGAGTCGCTTCATTTGTCAGCACAATGGTAAACAAAAGTAATGCTACGGCAGGGGGTATTCGGGTCACTCTTATTCACGTTTACAGGTGACCCGAACTTTTGACCTTCTTTTAACGTGTAATTTGTCATATTTACTCGAACGATACGTTACTTGTGTCTGTGTGTCAATCCATTTGGGGTGTGGAGGCACGTAAAAGCTAGTAACAACCATAATGCTAATCGAGCTTCAGTATATTATCTTTCCAACGCAATACGAACTAATTATCCGATTTAAATTCGCTTTACCGAATTAAAAGTCCTGCCATCCTTGACTTCAATTTAAGCCGTCTTAAATTGACATGGACCAAAGCGTTGATTTTTATTTTAAAAAATGCATGGACACACACGTCTGGGACATCCTGCATATGTGGATATGTATAGAAACCTTGAACTTGAACTGCGGTGTAGTAACTAGGCAATGTCCTTGCACCTCACCTCGATACGTCCATTTGTGTGACTGGCTGGGTGGCTGGGGTAGTTGGCGGGGCAACTAATGTGAACCGTACATTTTTGTCTCTGTACAGGGAATGCTCGTCGGTCTGAAGCGGATCAATCTGGTCAAGAGGATTGAATTTACGAAGCAAATAGTGAGCGAGATCCGACAGGTGAGTAATGGGCTGGTACGGAACTTGGCTCAAACTTTCTCCCCCTGTCACAAGCCCTCTCCCCTCACTTTGTCATTTAGGTTTGTGGGACAGTTCTTCCCGCGGAAGTGGATTGGCGCGGTGAATGGAATGACAGATCTGCGCGGCGGGCAGGAATTCTAGTTTTTACCTCATCGGTTTGCGTCATTCGAGCTCATACATATTTCCAATTATAGGAGATTCCAAGTTTGAAACCCCTGCTAAAAATTTTGTGCAAGAGTAGGGGATTCAGGGTTAAGGGTCAGGTCTTATTGTAATTCTCAACATCTTTGGTGAGGATCCTCCGGTAAATCATTACAGTATCCTTAGCTCAGAGGTCCACGTTTACCCACATATTTTTTGTCTCTCTCTGTCTCTGGAAAGATCCAAGTTGTAAATCATTGATTTACTGTTGCAATTGAATGCCGGAATAGCACAGGCTGAGGATTTAATGTGTCGTTCCTCTACAGTATCCACTGTGAGTCATTTAACTTTTTGACATGTAATGGGAATGGCGGGTCATTTCGCGAGTCATTTCGTCTTCCAAATGAATTCTTTTGGTTCATGAGAAATGAAAGAGGGAGCCTGCCAATGTGGCAACGTTTTTCATAAGGGAACACGAGCGGGAGAATTCAAAATAGTTTACATGGATTAGTGGATTATACTTGCTGCGGTCAAAGTCATGTATTTCCCAAACTCCGAGATTCCGAACCCCCAAATTTCGTGGAATCCAAAACACGGCTTCTTTCCCTCATGGGATGCTGAGCAAGATGGAAGAGTGATAGCATGAATATTAGAGAATAAGAGGATCTTGTTTTGGCTGCCTGCCTATGTAAATTCATGAACGCGATTTCTGGCCACACTCGTGTGAACTTGTGGTGAGGAGACCACAAGGACTTGGGAAATGAGATGGGAGACAAAGAGGATTTGCGATAATAGTGGGAACTCAATACGGTATTCAAGAGATTGGGGTACTTGTTGTTGTGCAATGAATGACGAGGGAAGGAAGTGTGGAGCAGGCTGAGAGAGCCTTTACGTTGTATAAGATGAGGAATTGATTTACGAGTATCCATATGGATGCCTACATGTTTGTCTATAGGCATGCCTGTACACTTTTGACTCTAATACGTGTCCAATCCTTGTGTATTCCAGGTTCGGGATTTGCAGCACGAGAATATATGTCGGATGATTGGCCTCTGTTTGACTTCATCGGATGCGAAGAGCACGTCGGACAAGTGGGATCAAATCCTTTTTTTAAACGAGTACTGCTCCAGGGGCTCCCTCCGTGACGTCCTTCTCAACGTTCACATTCATCTAGATTGGCCATTCCGCCTTTCCCTTATATCCGACATTGTGAACGTAACTGGAATTCTTCCTTTATTTCTTTTCATTATCGTCGTCATCATCATCATCTCTGTGGTTGATGTGTGTGTAGGGCTCGAGTCCTTGGGCGCACAGCTGTGTGCTCCTAAAAAAAACTCTTTCGAATCTGTGCGGCGGGCTGGGTCTCCCTATTTGAAAGAGGGCGGGGGAGTTATACACATATAATTGCTTTACTCATGCCGGGGCCTGGCTGTATACCCTTTGAAATTCCGTTGCCGTACCACAAACATTCACAGTCCGTTGTGGGCTCCGAGTGGAGTGGCTCCATTATGTACATGTGCAGGGGAAGGCGGTGCTGTTCGCATGGGGCGTAGGAGGA
The DNA here is from genome assembly GCA_009870155.1 of Pseudobourletiella spinata. Classification (NCBI taxonomy): domain Eukaryota; kingdom Metazoa; phylum Arthropoda; class Collembola; order Symphypleona; family Bourletiellidae; genus Pseudobourletiella; species Pseudobourletiella spinata. Next base: position 18,742 of record WJFA01000533.1, read on the forward strand.
GGAATGGGGTGCACAGCTATGATGGCCTTGTCGAGACTAATTTGAGTGTTTTTAACCTCGCAGGGAATGTGCTTTTTGCACTCTAATTTCGGTTACCATGGAAGATTGAGCTCCGCCAAGTGCCTGGTGGATGCCCGTTTTGTAGTTAAAATTACTGGCTTCGGGCTCCACACACTCCTCAGCTTTCGTGAGAAACAAATCCGTGACGCGGATTATTTTATTAGTAAGTCAGCGGTTCCTTCCCGCCACCCTAATTTGAACATCTTTGGAGGAGAGAATGTTGAGAAGGCCAGAGAATGATCTACCCGTCGCATTTGTGATACTGTCTAACAAACTCCCACACACACACACACACACTCGTTGAAATTGTCACTCACGCTCCCTTGATGCCGACTCCCACAACCCGTAATGCTGTCTCTCACACCTCCTCATTCTTTATGCCATCTACGACACTCCCTTAATGCCTTGTCCCACGCTCCCTTTCATAATGTCCCCTCCCTTTGATGTCCCAGACACCCTCCTTTGGTGCAGCGTCCCCCCGCCGGCTTCCGAACGGAACGGTGAACATTTCTCTCGCTCCCACTGGAATAAGTTGGAAAAGCTGGTGGAGATGAAGGGAAGGACCGGGAGTGGAAAATGTTTGTTCATCTTCAACTCCAGCGCCGACTTTACCTCTCTCTAGTGCCCCACTCCGAAAGAGGTTTCCTCACCCACCTAAAAATTGTTGATCATATGTTTTCAATTCCCGAGAATTATATTGTGAGTTCCCACCACCGCGGAGTGCAGCAGAGCTTCAGCAGAGGGGAGCGGAGTTGTGGAGGAAGTGGGTGCGGGAAGCTGTCGGGCTAGAACCTCGGGAAGTTGTCCTTGAAATAAATGGATGGAATGAAACGGACGGCAGCTTGTTGATTTTGGGAAGGTCCGAGTGGGGGTGATGATGAAGTTTGACATGAGGATTTCCCGCTCTGTTTACTTTTTTTCGGTCCGCGCTATTGTACTTCGTATATTGTTGGGTGAATGTGTGAGGGAGTTTGGCGGCAGAGACTCTGTGGCGGTGTTTATATTGATGACTTGAATTTGGGCGTAATTTACATTGGCAGCTTTGTATGTAACAGAATTACTCTGGGTTGCACCTGAGCACTTGACGAAAACCAATTTGGAGAGAGCATCCCTCAAAGGCGACATTTACAGCTTTGGCATGATCCTGTATGAGGTTGCTCTCCGATGTCTTCCCTACAGTTCTTACGACTCCCTCAGTCCCGAAGGTAATTTTTCCATAGCAGTTCTTGTAGACAGACTCCCCCACCGCGCACGTAGTTCCCACCGTAGTAGTAGTAGTAGTAAGAGTATAGAAGTAGGATGGAGATGGAGGCTTCGTGGGAGCTCAGACCGCTCCCCCCTCCCGTCTTGTGCCAGTGGACAGTTTATGGTAACGAGTTTTTCCCCACTTTCTTGGAAAATGAAGTGCGAGCCGGAACGGCTCGGCCCTGAAATTTTTTTATTTAAAATTCAACGTTGAGCCACTTTACCTCCCATCTACAATCTCCCTTGTTCACTTTCAGAGATAATTGCTAAAGTAGCGAGCAGAGCTCTCCCACCGTTCCGGCCCGAGGTCCACGAGGACTCCGCACCGCTGGAGCTTCGACAGCTGATGCACCATTGCTGGGCGGATGAGCCGGAGGACCGGCCAGACTTTCCAACCATTAAACTCATGCTGAGGAGATTGATGAAGTAAGCCGAGACAATTTCTTCCCATGTCCTCATCTCCCCCTTCTCAGTGTAGCTCATTCTGCACCCGGGCGATCTCCTGGCTCCGGTCGAGGGGCATATCTAAACAGGTTGCTGCCTCGACTCACTTGTAATATGACAGTAGAGCTCTTCCCCAGGAGTGGCTCACTAGTGAGCATGAATGGATGTAACTTGGGAGTACGCGAGTTCGTCGAGGAGAAAGTGCAACTGGAACCCTCATGTTTTTGTATGTGTGCACATTACCTGGAACTGTAGCGGGAAGGTGGGATAGAGGTCTGGAGTGATACGTGTCCACGAGAGTCATCAGTCGCTCCCCATATCATGGCGCATTCGTCATCATCATCATCTTCGTCAGCCATATGGAATGGTTGTGAGGATGGAGCCTCTTCAAGGATCATCATCCTCTGTGTGCCCACTTGACAAGATTGAGTCCTAGTTGAATTTAATGGTACTACGTACCTACCACGTGACTCCTCTCATCTCGAAACACCCTGAAAGTAGATATCTCTTCGGTTAATTTTATTTTGAGCAGTGGATCACATGGAATCAGCCAAGATCTACCGGCCGATCCCTCAGGTTCGTGGTTGTTGCTCCGTATGGAAGGAAGAGATGACTCATTTCAGCTTGACATGACCCGTGGAAAAAGAAGAAAATCAATTGAAACTACTTCTCTGTGTACTGCCGAAACGGGAAGTGATAGGCCTGGAAATCATCAATGTTAAATTTCCCATTATAATTGGTATTATTATTATTATTATTATTATTATTTCTTATTTGTTATTATTAAAATTATTATTATTGTTATTATTTCTTATTTGTTATTATTAAAATTATTATTATTGTTATTATTTCTTATTTGTTATTATTAAAATTATTATTATTACTACTATTATTAATATTATTATTATTACTATTATTATTAATTTTATTATTATTATTTCTTATTTGTTACTATTTTAATTATTATTATTATTATGTATTGTTATTATGATACTTTTTCAATCCTCTCCGTGAGACGTATCCACATGCATGAGCTATCCATGGCTACGTAGAAGTAACTGAGAGATGGTTGAAGCAAAACAAAGGGCGGACAGCGGAGGCACATTGGAGGTGGTGTTACGTAACGGGATCGAATTCTTTTCCACCATCCTCCGCGGCAAGTCCTGACCAACCAGTCTCTCCCCACCGGGGAGTCTGTGTAGCTGCGGTTCATCTAATTTTCCCCCCGCAAAGTGGTCTCGGGATTTGGACAGGCTGGCCTGACCGTATGAGCTCCTTATTTACAAGTTTATACACTCCCCCCAGAGCCGAGTTGAGGTGGTCTGCGCGGGTGTGGGAATTTTAAATTGAATTCCCTGTACACAATAGACGGTGGACAATTTGTTCCGCAGCCCGACCTCATTATCCTCGATACACTAGCACGGTGTCTGGTCTGGACTGTTTCAGGGGTGCGGGGACCGTGAGCTTGGTGGATGATTTACTCAGAAGGCTGGAGCAGCATGCCTTACACCTGGAAGTGCTCGTGGAGGACAAGACGCGGGAGTTGGAGCAGGAGAAGCGGCGGTCAGAAGACTTACTCTACCAGGTCCTTCCCAGGTGAGACGGCGTCGAATGTACATGCTGTATACGTGAGCGGTGGAATGGTCGTTGTTTGGACGAGCGTGTGCTTTTAAGGACCGGGCGAAGATCCCGCCGCCGCAGAATGGAGAAAGAAGCACTGTGTTGTAGGCGGTGGAGGAAGGGATTCCAAGATGCTATTCGTAATCCCCGATGGCGCAATAAAATAGTACAAGTCGTGCATCCAGATTTCTCTCTCGCTCGCCCGCTGTCCCACTCAGTCTCGTGAAAGCGGGCAAGCGGAAGACTTTTTGCACACTTTCAGGCCGAAGGAGCAGAGTTCCCTCAAATGTTAAGCCTAACGGTTCCGTGTAGCGCCTTAATGGTGGAATATGGATTGATGTCATTGCCGTTGCCCTCGGCCCTCTCCAAGCTATTTCACTCGTTCTCTCTCTCTCTCTCTCTCTTTCTGCCGCGATTTTGAATTGTAGCCATGAGTTATCCCCCGCTTTTTTATCCACAATCACATGCCCGCGGACGCATTCAATGGAATCCATCCGCCATTGTGTATGGAGCGCGCGGAGTTTATTGAAGCTGGAATTGATGCCCGGATGGTACATATTATGGCGTCAAATAGTTGCAAATGCAAAGTGGGCCGACGGGGCGATGAAGATCCTTTGAGGAGGGGAAATAAGTTTTGGCAAAAAAGTCTAGTTAGGTTGCCAGCACAGTGCATTGACGAGAGAAATAGTTTAAGGGGAAGAATATATGTAAGAATAGAATATATTTATACATACGTGTGTGCGTGCTGGTGTTGTAGTGGTGGCTACCGGATGTGGCGGGTGGCGTCATTGATTCTTATCCCTTGATTTCATAGGCAAGTGGCGGAACAGCTCCTGCGTGGTGAGACCGTGATTCCGGAGTCCTTTGACGCAGTGACCATCTATTTTTCAGATATTGTAGGTTTTACTTCAATCTGTGCAAAATCAACTCCGATCCAGGTAAGCCTCCTCTGTCTCCGCCGTTCATTCCCCGGGGGTCACCCGGAGTAACCAATTTTTTTGAATAGTCTCCCACATCCTTGGGAGACTCGATGCCTTGGATGATTTGTGGCTACCTTAGATGTGATTATGTGAGTATGGGTGACTTTGTGTGCGAACGGTTGTGTGTTTGCGTGCGGCCGAATGTTTATCTTTGCGTTTGTCTGAGTGTTGTGTTAGTGTGAAAGTGTTTTACGTGTGTGCATGTGCACGTGTGTGAATCTGTACATGTTTATATGTGAATGTGTACTTGTGCACGTGTGTGAATCCGTGCATGTTTATGTGTGATTGTGTACTTGTGTATGTGTGTAAATGTGTACATGCGTATGTGTGTGAATGCAAACGTGTGTGTACATGTGCTTTTAGAGAGGTGTACATACGTGTTTGTGTGCGCAATGGTTGACAAATGTGTGTAGCTCAATGACTATTTTTAGGTTGTGGACTTTTTGAACAATCTATATGGGACTTTCGATGGGATCCTTGACAGTTTCGACGCTTACAAGGTGCGCTCCAAAGTTTAAACTGCAAAAATCTAACGCTTTGTTTTTTGGTCATTTTTAAAGTCGACCATTTCCATTATTTTCCTTAATCAATGCCAATTGTTTCCGCAAAGCAGCTCTACTGCAAAAACAGAGTTAAAACAGTTTTGTCTATTTTAATGTTACAATTTATAACTTCAACGATTGATTTTCTTCTTTACAACATCGCTCATTCTCGCCCCCCCCCGTATTATCCACATACGAGGAGGACCTTGTCAATTTTGCCTTTGGGGTTTTTCACAGTGGGCGCTCATGTTGTTTTGACTCTGGTTGAAAAGCCAAAAGTTGGGTTATGCAGTTTAGCCGTTGCCCAATTATGTATGAAGTTACCAGAGCCCCCTGGAGCTCTCCCTTTGCTCCGCTGAGCTCCCAGGAGCTGAGTAGTTTAAACGGCCATTTTACAGGGGAAAGTAGTTCCTTGGCTCCTCTGCAAGATGCTGAAGAGAAAAAATCCGGCGGGGGGGGGATGAAAGGCTCTTCTCCACCGGTGCTGACTATTACGAAAAAGTTGAATGAATGGGCATTGCTATATAATTATGATTAATGGTCATTACAGGTGGAGACGATCGGGGATGCATACATGGTGGTCTCTGGAGCGCCGCAGCGGAATGGGGAGGCTCACGTGAGTGAAATTGCCTATCTCGCCCTCGCCGTGCTGGATGCCGTCACAAATTATGAAATTGGCCACCTGCCGGATGATCAACTCATGATCCGCATAGGCATTCATACAGGTGAGAGTAGTGGTGGTGGTGGTGACCCCATTTTGAGAGATTTCTGAGCTCTCTCCCCATTGCTAGCCTGTGTATGGGGAGGGAGATGTCCCCACTCCGTGGGAAATTAGGCATGTGTGGAGGGACCGTGAGTTCCACGTGCCCATGTAATCCTATGTGGATGAGGTAACGGCCTCCCAGTCTGCCCCCTCTCCCCTACTACCTAATGGATGTCTTTGTTTGTATGCTGTTCAGGTCCGGTCTGTGCAGGCGTGGTGGGTCATCGGATGCCGCACTATTGTCTCTTCGGAGATACAGTTAATACCGCCTCCCGCATGGAATCCTCTGGCCTCCGTGAGTACACACACACACACACACGCCTCACTATTACGCTCACTTCCTACTCCCTATTTCCCTCTCCCGTCCGCACATATTTCGGCCCTCCCAAGGCGTTGGGAGGCAGCAGCAGGAGCAGCGAAGGCTGCAGCACAGTACAGAAATTCGTGCAAACGCTCTGTCCGTAGAAGGGGGCTACGGGGCCTGCCATCCACGCTGCTGTGAACGAGTCAATTTTTCCACGCTTAATTATGGGGAGCGCAGATGGGGAGGTCTCATGAGCCTTACACTACGTGCATGATAACTTTGGTGGTCCGGGCGGGCTCATGGAGAATGTCGGAGCGGGATTTCACCGACTCGAACGAGTATCTCGCATCAAGTATTCATGGGAACTGGGGAGGTTCCCGGAAGCTGGCGCAAAATCCCGCCCACCCCCACTAGGAGAGAAGACAAGACAAGACAGTCCTACATTTATTCCTTCTTTTCCCCATCCTTGTGTTGTTAATGCTCTCCGTTATTATTTTAACAAGGAGAAGGGTACGGAATGAATCGGCCTTAAAAATTTACTCTCCCTCTCTTTTGTGCAACGGGATGGAAATATGGAAATTTCCCCGAGCCCTCTCCGCATTCTCCGCCCCGCCGCCGCTCTCCCCCCTCCCCATCCTCCCGCGCGCCACGCTATTATTCCTCTTATGAAAACTCACTGAGGGGAGCGGTTATGCATTCAGTCATGGCTGAAAGGATGAGCACATGGGAAGTTGGTACTTTCTCTCAGTCAGAGCAGTGAGAGCGCGGGTGACTTGGGCGGGAAGTGCGCACGCGTTTGCCGAGGTGTCTCTCCATGGATCCCCCCATAAGACAGTGAGAATCTAAAATACATGCTCAACTGCCACACGGAGCGGGATGCGGCTATGGCTCTGTGGTAGGAACGCTCACAGTGGCCACGGACACCTTACTTAGGATAGGCGTGATGACCATGGTCCAGTCGGTAAGGCGGATTGGGATATGATCCGTGGTGATCCTGTGAAACTTAATAGTAAACCGCCCGTTCACAGGGATCAGCCATTTTAGTACTGCCACTGCCACCAAGTTGTTGCCCGGGTTGGGAGGAGAATGAGTAGTGGCTTTATTCACCTTGTATATAATGACCTCAATAAGTCCCTAGCCTTCCATTTGCCCCCATGGACTCATCCCTAATAGGATAGTTAAGCTATTATCCTGTGAGCAACGGAGTTATCTGAAGCAGTTGGTGCAGTCAGGTTCGGTGAAGGATGAGGATTTTGGGGGGAAGTGGCATCTTTTAATAATAAGAATATTACAAAGTAGAGCGGGCGCGTGGGGAGCGAGAGTAGGTTTTCCCCTAAATATTGAGGATGGCTATTGTTCAGCTATACTGTGGTTACTCAACGACTGACATTCTCTGAGGATCATCCACGGATGGCTCCTAGGCAGGCCTCACTCCCATCGTCTCTCAGCACAGCAACCGTTTTGTTTTTGTAAAGTATTGCTTGATCCGGGGATGATGACGTGGGTATTCCTGCTGCTGTTCTCTGCGTGTGTATGTGTTTCTCCGTGCGTTCTCCGTACTAATGCTCTTGTGTGTAGTCGTGAATATATAAATTTAATATTTTTCCCCCTTGTGTTCCTCCTTTCCAGCCCTGAGAATTCATGTGACGGAGACGACGGCGAAGGCTCTGGAGGAAGTGGGCGGATTTCATCTGACACCTCGGGGCGAGGTAAACTGATTTCGTTTTTTACGCATGAGATGGTAGCCTTGTGTATAGTGTGATGGAGTGCCCCATGATGTACCTCCCCCTTCCCTGCTCCTTCCCATTGGGGAGAGGAGGGAATGGTACGTTCATTATTTTTTATTATGAGCTGCCATGTGACGTGTACTCCCGGTACACTGTGACGACGGGTGCGTGCGGGGACAGCAGGCTTGATAGAGAGAGAGAGAGAGAGAGAGAAAGATTTCGGCACGAGCTCAACATCCCTCTCACCTTCCTGTCATCCCCGTTCCCGCTCACTTTGTCACCCGGGTAGATAGAAGCTCCCGTTTCCTCCTTTCATTTGAGCGAGGACGTGCGGAATGGAGGGTCGGTGGACCAAGTCCCATCATCTGTAAGGTTTCCGAATGGATAACACATGACAGGAGGATCTGGTTCGCTCCCTTTGAAGAGGGGAGTAATGCGAGGGAGATGTTTGGTTGTGATCATTTGAGGATTTTTCCTGCCTGAAAATTCAACGGGGGATGATGGAAAGATGGTTGTTTGAAGTTTGGACCTCATCGCCGCCCTCACCTTTGAGTGATGTTGATGACAGTTTGGAGAACCAGTTGCGGGTAATATTGGATTGTGTGTGTGTGTGTGCGTTTGTGCTCAGTGAGGAGCGGATCCAACTCTGTTTAGAGTGAAATAATGAGGGGATGTTCTGTTCGGTCGGATGGAGAAGGCCAGAAGTAGCCGGGAGGAGACTATACACGTTTATAGTTTTTGTAATCTAGATAATGGCTACGGGAAGAAGGTTTGCGGGATATGTTCGGGGAAAGGCAGGGTATGTCTCTTTGACTGTGCCACATGTGTGTGTGTATGTGTGTGTGTGTGTGTGTGTGTTTGTGTGTGTGTGTATTGTGGACTGTGGCTACTACCATGACCACTGCCGTTGTTACACACATGTCGTAGGAGTGTGGTGGTGAATCAATGGGAATGTTTAATGGCTACGACTTCCATGACTGTGGTTTTCCTCTTGCTCAGGTCCTGCTCAAGGGGAAAGGAGCCACACATACGTACTGGCTGGAGGGCTGTGATGACGAATCGGGGTGGCGGAGAGCCAGAAAATTGCAAACGTCCAGCTCGAAGGAGTCTATTGGGAGCAAGTGTAGCGTGAGCATCTCGGCTCCCATCAACCATCACCACCACCATCTCTATTCCAATTCACCGTCCAATAATATAACAACAATCTGTGTCACACCGGCTGAATGACACTCTATCAAATAAGTGGTATGTACGCAGTACTTTGGCGGTAGCATCCGCGTCGTCGTCGTCGTCGTCATCATCATCATCTTCGACTTCTTCCCCCCTTTGTCATTACTTTTCGTCTTCATCTCTCAGGAGTTTGTGGGTACGGGATGTTCCTATATACACATGTACATATACGTCTAATATCTGTGACTGCTCTCTTCCCAGACCGTCGTGTAGTTGCACGGCGGGCAAGTGTATGTGTGTATTTTTTTGTGTGAATGTGTGTCTGTCTGTGTGTTTGTGTGTGTATGTTTGCGTGTGTGTGTGTGTGTATGTTTGTGTGTGTGTGTGTGTGTTTGTGTGTGTGTGGGAGAATGTGCGGGAGAATGTGTTTGTGGGACGTGCGTGAACGTCTGGGTGGAGAAAGGGAAAAAGCGAGCCGCAGAGCGGTATTCCCAAAGACAAACTGTGGTAGAGCTTGAGCTTCATCCCAATGTCAAAATCTAACCTCAGTTTCGGAAGCACACCTCATCCCTTCCTTTTCACATTCCAGCTGCGTCCGCTCACAAACATATGAGAGCCCTTTGCCAGCCAGCCAACCTCTCCGACTTACGCAAGATTTCCCCCATCGACCTCACCACCATTCTGATATACTTTGTTATGAACATGTACAACTATTCGGGTTCACCACTCCTGAAATTCTAACATTTGTTACAAAAGCCCTGCCAGTCTCATCTGTTGTCAGGAAGCAGCGGGTGTCCCTGTGCGGGGGCGTGCGCGCGCGCGCGTGTGTGTGTGTGTGTGTGTAATATGTGGCTTTCATTTCCATTTCACATTCCTCTGACGAACGTGTACGTTGCATCATGCCCCATCACACACGCCATTTCTCGCGCCAGAGCTGCTGAGCTTCTTTGTCAAAGCTTAGCCCTCTGTGGGAATATATGCGTGTGTGCAGATGTAAGGATGTGTGTAAATAGAATGAATATTAGTGTGCGTATGTTAGTCTAAATTTGAGTGAATACGGATGTGTGTGTGCGTACGTGTAAGTGCGTGAATATGAGTGCGTGTGTAAGTGCAAAAGTGCGTACTTGTGCACTTGTGATTGTGAGCGAATGTGCATTCGTGTGTGAGCAAATAAGACGGCATGTGCGCGTGTGTTCATATGAGACGGCATGTGCGCGTGTGTTCATATGAGACGGCATGTGCGAGTGTGTCCAAATGAGGCTGCGTATGTGTGAATGTGCGTATCTGTGAATGTGATGGAATGTGCCTGTGTGTATTATTGGATTCGAAACTAGTGTTGACATATGTGAGTGGAAAGCCTGCCGACGGCCCTGCTTACTCCTTCAATGGGCCCTGTAATTGAATGAAAATTCCTGGATTTTTCCCGCTGTAATTTCCGGTGAGGGCGGCAACTCTCTCGACGGGGGAAGTGGATGATGGATGTTGTAAATTCAAGTGCACTTCTTTGATCTGAAGCGATAGGATGTGAGGGTAAGAGTCAACGGCGCGTGTGACAATAATGGATTTCAACTTGGAGCTAATAAAGATTAAATTAGCGGGGTGGAAGCACTTGAACGTTCCAAAGATACGAACCTCCCCATCCCCATAGGAGGAGAGGCTTTATGTGAGGGACTGATTGTATTCGTAATTTGATTATGGATGGAGTGAAAGGTGGTTGTAGTGGTGGAGAAGAATGATGCACATTATTCCAGTGTGGGCTGGATTGTTCTACTACCACCAGCATATTAACTTCGCACATTCGTCTCTTATTCTATACGTGTGATGCATCTGACATGAGGACAGCTGGTCTTTGTAACCTGCCACTTTACACACACACACACACACACGTACACACACACCCACAAACGCACAGAAAGTCTGGAGATATGGAGATACGTTCATCTTCTAAACTGTCAGAGATAATACTATGACCCGGATCCAGGCAACCTCACCAGGAAAGGGTCGCGTGGTGTGGTGAATTTATGGAAGGAGGTATTAATAATATGTGACTTCTCCGCACGGCTCTCGGATGCGTTCCTTGCGGCATTTAATGCATAGTCCTTGGTGACGTACGTGTCCATCATACAGCGAACAGAGCTGCTAGGAACAAGTGTACCAGTACCGTGCGGTTGGGGTTGCGGGACCTGAATGGTGGTGGGGCGCTGCTGGATTCTCCGCTCTCCCGCGTACATATATGCATAACTCCTGTGATCCTTCCTTTCCTACTATATGAAGCGGCTGGCTGAGTAGAGGCTCCTCAGCCCTTCCCTTTCCTCTTCCGACGTCCCTTCGCACGAAGAACCTGCTACGTTGTGGGGAGGGGAACTCCGTGTGTGCAATAATAATAATTACAAGCAAAAGAACTCTAAATAATAATGTCTGTGTAAAAATCTGGCTGGTTTCTATACGTATTTTCATGACTACCTCACGTACATATAGGTTCTGGTCCCATATATTTGGAGTCTTGTACTGATGTCCTTATTATTATATAATATTATAATAATAGTAATAATGATGAATATATATATATATATACATATACACATATATTTTCCTTGGAAATATTGAGGGAATTTCTTAAACTACTTTCAAACCACTATGTCGTCCTAATGATATATCATTGGATCCTCAAAATATGAACATCTGTCAGAGTGTGATGTGCGGTGCTTGGAACTTACAATGATGTAATAGTTGAAAGGAAGGGGGAGGCCTGTTCGAGGCAGATGAAGGTGCGCTTGCTCCACAACATATTCTAACGTGTGGGAAATCCCTCCGGTGGAAGCAGCTCATCGTTTAGTGGGAGTGAGCTAATGTAATTTACTTGCTGCTTCCAGTCCCTCTTGTCAGTATTGAAAAGTGTTGTTTTAGATGCTCTGGGATAAGCGGAGCTGCGTTGACACATGTAGTCCACACGAAGAGCCAAAAGAAGGGAATGAATAAAGTTGCACTTTTGTGATAAATACCCTCCGTCCACTGTATGGTGTACCTCATTTGAGAAGTTTTGTACGTGTGAGATCAAGGAGAGTGACTAAAAAAATTGGAGATAATACGCTTGTAGGGGTTGGGAATCCCTAAGCCCGCGGGCTCCCCTTCGTAAATGTTTATTTTTCCCGGTTATTATGAACAAACAATTTTTAGGTAGGGATGATAGAATACTTTTTTTTGCAACTCTGCGAATGCTTATGCTTTACGATGATCATTATCTCACAGAGATGACGATGATTGAACAAACACAACATATAACACGAGGATTCCGTAATTACATACTTTTGTTGCATACATGAACCACTACAAAGACATTTCAAGTCGGCGAGCATCGTCCTACAACACTATGACAACCAAGGTTTTACCAACATTTATTAATGCAACTTACAAAGTCAGAATGGTTTTTTTAGCACCCGTTGAAAGACTTGGAACACGTATGTAGGGAAACAATAAGGGAGTAGCGAAATGATGAGCATGTTTTTTTGGACATCCCATTGAAAACTATGATTTGTCGCCGCAGCCTTCGTCATTGTCATCATCATCAACATCTTGATTCAGCCTCCTCACATGCCTCAGCTCTTCATCAATTGGCCTGAGAAGATAAGAAAAGTTTGAAGCATACTTTTTTTTACAGTTTGCCCCTTCCGCCGTACGCTACTTGAGGATGAGGATGTAATAAGTGTAGGAGTGGGATTGGGAAGAGTCTCTCAAGTACACACTATTAACTCACGGGCTTGGAGTGCCTTCAAGCTGGAGAAGGCCGTCTTAATTTCAGCCGTCGCTTCTTGGAAAAGTGCGGACCACTTGTCCACGTCGTTCGAGTCCGAGACTGTCGTATCCAATGATGATGTTCGCAATCTCGGGAACCAGTCCAATTTCCTTTCCTGTAAGATTCCATATCAGTTTTACTACTCCCACTGCCCCGCATATAAGGTGGTACCACAGCCCGACGGACAATGGGAGCACACGACCCATCCTCCCATCTCTCAAATGACAATGTAGCGGCGTGTATGAGTGAGCCAGGGACCCTGTCTGTCCGAAGGACGAGCACTACCGTGCTAATTCCAAGCGTCAGCATCAATACACACGCCAACATAGAAATAAATCCTGGCGGGGATCACATGCTCAACTACGACAGTTGCAAGACGTCATTCAAAGTCAATCTGCTTATTGCTTCCTCCCAGTGCTCAAAACAGAGATTGCTTCTAAGGCGATGACGATGACAATATATTTCCAGTTACGTACCTTCAACTTCTTGCTCACGTAGCACTCCGACCCCGTGAACTCTGTGGGCTCCTTCTTGCTCAATAGGACGACAAAGTACAGGTAATTCCACATATTGTGCTCCTTCTTTATGTGGTATTCAAATGTAACAGACTTGTTATCAAAGGCGGAACGGTTGAGTCCTGCATAGAATATAGAGTAACATAAAAGGGGGTGTCACCCATCAAATACTTCGCAGCATGATGCATTTCGCTTTCCCAAAGGACGTGCAGGCATCACCATGCCGGTCATATACTCGGTGTAGTCTTAGCAATAACAGAGGACGTCCAGTCGGAGTGGTGAAACTCGGGTAACAACACCCGGAGACCATCCATTATGTTTCGTCCGTTTTGAATAAACCCTGTTGTACGACAATGTATGGTTACCACATATGAAGCATGTGTTCTTCAATGTCTCCTCCTGGTGCTGCTTCTCCTCCCTCAGATCAGTGAAGGTGTCGATGATGACACCGAAAATGAGGTTAAGTACGATGACGATGATGACGAAGTAGAAGAGCATGTCATACAGTACGCGGCCGGCGTACGAGCCTTCCTGCAGGGAAGAAAAAGAACGTCAGTTGATGTCATCAACCCGCCTTGCCATCTAAAAAGCCGTCATTTTACCCCTCCGTACTGCACCATCATCATCATCATCATCACCATCATCAACTTCTATTTCTCCGACCACCGCGGAGTCGCACAATTGAACGGCGGGCATTCAAAATACACCAACTTCCCCCACTCCCACAACCCCTGCAATGCTTTAACATTCAAGGAAAAGACCCTCATTCACTCGCCTTCACACTCGTATTTCCAACCGTAGTTTTTGCCAAGAGCGAGGATTCCCGCTTTTTAACTTCCCCCTCAAAATCCTTCCCAGATGCTCGTTCCTCACCTTTTAGCTGAATAATTTGGGCGCGTCATATATTCCAATATGTGACACGTCCTTTAGCTAATCTGAGCGAAAGTAGTATTATACTCGTGATATATTCCGCTGTAGTATATAATAAAGCATAACAGCAACACTGTTCAAAATCCCTCTCTAACACGATACGAGGCCTTTTATATTCTCAACCCGAGTATTTTCAGGATTAATGAACACACTACTGTGGGTTTCATAAAGAATAGACTCTCTGCAGCAGGCACTCCGTCACTGTAGCTGAGGCATTTGGAATTGTGCGTGTGTGTGTGTGTGAGTGAGTGAATAAGTGTGTGTTTGTGTGTCTAAATGGCGGTTACAAACATAGTGCCACCAACCGCGCAGAGAAAGTTGTCAACTGACAAGGTTATTATTACACGCCTGTGTGTGGGACACAGCCGGTCATGTATACTCTTACTTCCCCCGGGACAAAATAAATGCCGTGTATGTACGCCCTCCTCCTACGAGTATAAACTCCGGGCTGATGGGCTAAACCCCTACTTTAAAAGCTCAACTAATCTGGTGGTGAACATGAGTAGCGGCTGTCCAAATGCATTTTAATCATAGCCATGCTCAGGTTTCAAGCCCGACCAAGAACTTGGTTGCCCTACTAGCTAGCCCTGACATTGGTTGCGCCACCAAAGTGTTGCACTACGCAGTCACACATGCACAGGTACACACACACATCCGCACACAACTTCACACGTACTCACACATAATACCTACTCACACACACACGCACACACACACACACATAGCTGTCACTCAAGAGCTAGGTCTCCCGCCGCTGTCAACTTCCACCCAAGCTGACTGTCAGTATCCACTCGAGCCGAAGTATCATTTTCTCCATGTAAGCCAGGAGCCGACTGACTGGTCATATCATAGCAGCATTCATGTGTAGAAGACACAGGTTGACGTCATCTATTTCGTCCCTTCGAACTGGATTAGACGGAGAGGAACTCACTGTTTTGCTCGGAGAGCGAAGAACATCCCCAATCCCGCCACCGTTCCTCAGTCCCTGGTTCAAGGTTGTGATGATGCACATGAGGAGGGTATCGCACACATGTTCCTTCACCTCCCCATCGTCGCCCACGTCCGTACTGTTCTCTGGAAAGGGGGCAATTGCGGTTTCCGTTCCATTAATAACATTATCATAGACAACATGAGCCGAGAAATACCTGAGTGAGTACGTGGGATGGGGGTGGGAAGAAAATGATAACATTCCTAACAGCCTTCACCATTTGAATGTTTGAGTCCTAATGTATAAACCTTTCCACACTACTGGGATCATCCCCACCGGCTCATCAACTTTACGATTATTTCAGTGGGAGGGACATTAAAATTCAATGTAATGCAATTATCAAGGACTTTAATAGCGTCCCCGGGAGCTACGGAGCGAGTGAATCAAACTCTCAAGTATGGCAGACAGGATGGGATATGTGAGGTTAAGCCAGCCATTGTCCTTACCACCGCTGATGAGGTCGACCGGGACCATGAAATCGTCCTGAAAGTAAATGAAGCCGACGATGGAGAACAGGTAGACGAGGATGATCCCGAGGATGGCCGTTAAGATTATAGACCGACCATTCCGCGTCACCGAGCGAATCACATTCATCAGAGTCTCCTCTTGGTAGGCCACGTCAAACAACTGGGGAGAATAACAATAGGGATTCATTTAATTCTCCCTCCCAACCCCTCCCCACAGAATTTGTTGGAATGCAAATGTCTCCCCGCCCGTCTCACCGTAGAAACTTTTCTCACAAATCAATACTTTGGATTAACCCGGGCTATTGAGCCAGCGGTAGTGAGAAGGAGCACGGGGGGGGGGAATGGGTGGGAAGGGGAGGTGGCTGGAAACACTTACCAAGATGGAGTAAAAGAATTCGTGAACAAATAGGCCCAGGATACAGAAGAGTCCGAAGGCGACATGGTAGAGGAATTCTGTATCCAAAATAAGTTCCCACTTGGGTCGGCAAAACTTTCCACTTTTGCACTGATGAGATACAATGTGAAGACATTTGAGCAGAATCTATGGGGATCACAGAGAGGGTCAATTTTCTCACTTCACTGCCCTTCACACACACACACACACACACACACATGTGTACTCACACGCACGCACAGGCATACTTGTATGCATACACAGCCATTCTCACACACGCTTATTCACATGTGCAAGCATTTTCACACACGCAAACAC
>WJFA01000534.1:0-34959 GCA_009870155.1 Pseudobourletiella spinata
CACAGCATATCGTTATAGGGTAGGGGGGGGTCTGGTAGACATCAATGCATATTTTGGGGGGTGCGGGGGGGTCAAAAATCCCGAAAAAGTGATATCGATATTTATGGACGGCCCCATATAATGTGTGCGGGATGACCACAAAAGTTTATGATTTGTCACCTCAGTTCCAATGGCTAGCGAATATTACGTCCAAGAGAGTATCAATTGTGGTTAACGTGTCGGTAGTTCCAAGGAAATCATTTGGTTTTAAACAGCCTTAAATTTCCTTTCAAGTATTCATACACAGCACTACGCAATCATTCAGTGTGCTGATAAGTTCCAAGCAAAAGTCACTCCACATCCTGAATCTCATCAAATGAACTGAATTCGTCGCAGGGGCTGAATGGTGACGCCGGCGGTAGGAATTCTCCACACAGTCCGTGTTGGACGGCACGGAAATGGACAACCTCGGCTTTGAGCTCCAAGACATCGGTAAGGGAGCTAGCGGTGTGGGAAAGGAGCGGACATTCGTCATCGACATTGATGAAGCTCTCGGAAATGGAAGTATTCAAGACACCGAAGAGGATGGCGCCGAAAAGTGTACTGATGATGACGGCGAGCTTGACGGAAACGGAACCAACATCTTTGGCTCGGCAGTCGTCGCCATCAGATCTTTCCTATGGGAAACCGTTGTGTCAAATAGGAGGAAATTCAATTTCTTCCTCGCCGCATCTGCCATCGTCCTGTTCCACCTGTACCTCGCCTGGGTCATATGGTTCACGCTCAACTACAATAGGGAACTAGACTGGTGTGGTGGAGTGGGATTTTTAATCATATTGACTGCTGTAACGTACTGGGGAGTTTTTTACTACGTGATCCTCAAGCCGCTGCTGGGAAGACGAATTACAAGGGGACTTGTGAGGCCGTGCCGGCGCCGGCTGGGTCCACTTTTTGGCAGGACTTGGTTCTCTGCAACAGTGGGATTCCTCTGTCTGGCAGGAATCGTGGCCTTTGTTGTGGTGGACGCATGGGATCAACCCAAGCGGTTGATTTCTGCCGGCGGAGTTGTGGCTGTGCTCGTTTTCGGACTCCTAATTTCTAAACATCCGGGTCGCGTGAGGTGGAGGCAGGTGTTTTGGGGTTTGGGGCTCCAGTTTACATTCGCCTTGGGGATTTTGCGATGGGAGAGTGGGCGAGGGGCCTTCGATTGCTTGAGTGGAAAGGTAAAATGTGGAAGTGTTGGCAGCAATGTGTTTAAACATGAGAAACTGAGGAAATTTTTTGTGTCCATCCATTTTGTTACAGGTGAAGACCTTTTTAGACTTTACAGATAAAGGAACGAGTCTCGTGTACGATTATCTTGCCACGGGGGCAAATGTGACCACATCTGCGGGAGATTTTGTTATTCTCAGGCCAGTGTTCATTTTCAAGGTATAATGCAGTTCATACGGAATGAAAATTCCAAGAGTTGAGGTGAAAATACCAACGAGCGTAGCAAATCAAAATCATTCCTGTTTTGTGTTGGTTACTCCAGGCCTTGTCCGTCATTTTTTTCTTCAGTTTCTTCATAAGTATCCTCTATCACTATGGTGTCATGATGCGGGTCATCAGCAAACTCGGCTGGTTCCTTCAGGTATGAGTTGCATGGAGAGGGTGTATATTAAAACTGAATTAATATCCGTTGGTGATGTGGTTTGCGCTTCGTAGGTAACGGTGGGAACAACGGCAGCAGAGTCTATGAATGCCGCAGCTAATATTTTCATCGGACAGGTGAGGAATGAATGAGAGTTGATTAGAATGACGGGGTGAATTTCCGTGTTTTTATTTCACTTCATTCTCACTTGACAGACTGAAGCCCCAATTTTAATCAAGCCGTTCCTTCCGGACATGACCAAGTCAGAATTGCATGCTGTGATGACTGGTGGTTTTGCAACGATTGCAGGTGAATCGAAGCGTGTTGTGGATGTGAATAATTCAATAATTAACTAAAAATAGCGATTAATAATTATTTTTGAACCAGGATCCGTGATGGGGGCGTACATTAGTTTTGGAATAAATCCCTCCTTCTTGCTCTCTGCTTCCATAATGGCAGCCCCGGCGGCATTGGCCATGTCCAAGCTCATCTACCCCGAGACGAGAAAGTCGCGGACGACGGCGGATCAAATCAAGAAGATTAATCTGAAGTAATTAGTGTTGAAACGAACGAGATGAGTGTGTTGGAGAAAAATCTTTGATGATTTGGGATTTTTTTAGAACCGCAAATAGTGCGCTGGATGCAGCGGCGCAGGGGGCCACTCAAGGTGTCATGCTAATTGGAAATATAGCTGCGAACTTGATTGCTTTCATAGCATTTGTTAGCTTCCTCAACGCCATTTTCAACTGGTTTGGTAGGATGGCAGGAGCGGACGATTTAACGTTCGAGGTGAGGATTTTAGAAATGCTTTTCCGCTTTCCTGGTTTTCGTAATTTGTTTTCTGCGGAATAGAAATTTTTAATTTTGTTCGGCTATCTTCGTAGTGGTTGCTGAGCAAAATGTTCATCCCAGTTTCTTATGTCATCGGGGTGGATCCGGAGGAGGCTGAAGATGTAGCCCTTTTACTGGGTCTAAAGACGGTTGTCAATGAATTTTTGGCATACCAGAGGCTCGCATCCCCTGCAATGGCACACTTGTCGGTAAGGAATGAAAAATGTTTAAAAAAAATGTACACGAGGGAAATGTAACACATGTTGGTAATTGCGAACAGGCTCGGAGCAAGGCCATCGCCACATATGCCCTCTGCAGCTTTGCCAACTTCAGCTCAATTGGAATTCAGCTTGGAGGGATCGGGTTCATGGCTCCAGAACGTCGGGCAGAGCTCGCCGAGACCATCTGGTATGCCTTCATGGCGGGAACGCTCTGCGGTCTTCTCAACGCGTGCCTCGCAGGGACCCTCTTAAGCGTCCCAGGCTTCGAACCTTCTTTAAATGCAACTTTGAGTCTTTGAATAGCCTGATGAAATATACGGAACTGTTCTACACTATTTTTATATGTATTGAGACAGTAATTGTACCAGATCTCCGAACTGTGTTGACATATTTCAGAGACTCTTTGAAGGTACGGATGACGAAGACTGGCAGAGCGTTGTTTACTAAACAAAAGCATGAATTATCATGTCGAAAATATGGAAAATCTCGGAGTCTATGATGATCATGATCAGCTTGTGAAATATTCGGGTAAATGAGGGTAAAATCATGTGCAATCTATTAAAAATCAGCAAAGTCCACCCACCGTAGCAACCAACGACCAGCAACTGACTGGGCACATTCGTATCTTCCGTTACCACTGTTTTGGAGGTGGGACGACAGCAAATAAAATGTAAAGCTGGCGCGAGGAAGCACAAACGAACAGTATGACGCAGGTATATGCCTGTGTATAGTGTTATAAGCCGTTGCTGCTAACTGTTATGTCCCTGGCTTAGAATTCTCCGTAACTTATGAGCATTGAGTACTTGAGATTACCTTGTAAATAGTCAGCTTATACTTCACAATAATATTCACTTCTTGGAAGATCATTAGCACCTTTCCAGCCCATTTGCCCACACGTTGTGTGCTCCTTACACCAAACTTGACCGCATCGATCCGAAAATTACAACAAGTTTGCTGCACCAATCTTAGCCAATTTTTCAAACCAATTTTAGCGGATGCGTGTACAGGCTATGAATGAAAACTACTAATGAAGTACTAATGAAAACCTGTCCACCAAATCTGTTATGCATTATGCATTGCATTCTTTTATCGGAAAATAATTGCAAAAATTTTCCCACGTACGAAAACCATCCAACTATGTCCTGTAGGTGGCGCGAGCGAGGTCGTTCAGAAGTAAATTCTACGCCACGGTTTCGTTGTGATTAGAAATGGTACCACATGGTACCAACGGTTTTGCAGTACTTCCATCAGTGTTACCATAGGATACTATTTTCAGGTGAAATTTCCAAAGGAAAACTCTGACGCCAATGTTACAACGTCATGGAGTATTCTTGAGAAAAATCAATAACACCTACTTTACCATACAATCTAATTAGCACACCAAAATCGTAACAGAAGTGGTTCGGAACGAAATAAAAACTTTTTACCTTGCTGCTGACACGTAAGAACACTATTGCACCGAACGGGGGCCTATGACGAGTGTTCCCATATTGGAAGAACTATTCGTCACTGCCATGTGGTGCGGTGGGATGTCGTTCCGTAAGGAAGACATTGTGTGATATGTTGCCATGTTGCAATTGGTAAGTGGTACAGCGTCTATGTGTGCCAATCATGGTGTTTGATAGAAAGAAAAGTATTTCTGTGACATTTTGCTTCTTTGCACCAACCTTGCGAAACTTCACTGATGTCTGAGGGGCCGAATTTAAGTTTTCTTATGTGTTGTAAATAAGATAGGAGTTTATGCCATATCTTGCTATTTGGTGCACCAAATTAGACTTTCATTGCAGTCGTCACCGTATATTCCATAATTGCAGTGACTGAGAAATTTATTTGGATCACGTCTTTCAATTTGATCAAATCAGCATTTCCCAAAAAATGTCGATTTTTAAATTTTTGATTTGTTGACAAATTTTGCCCCTATATCGATCTATTTGAATACTAAAGCCTTAGTAATACAATTCCTCATAGCTATCATTGAAGTTTGAAAAGATGATATTTTCAGACATATGTCCTATTAATCTGGAATTGATCCTACGGGAACACCTGACTGAACCGGAACTTCCTATTAAGCCAACGCCGCCGTATAGAGCATTTACTGCCGCTGCGGAGACGCGGTTACTGATTTACTTGGCACGGTAAAAATTGAATCTTATTGGGTAAGAACTTATAAAGTTGGATTCTCACTTCATCCCTACCTTTGTGAATCATTATGCACTATGATAAATAACAAAAACACAGAAACATTAGCGTGGAGAGTGACGCAAAGATTTATGACATACACAGTTTGTGTGATGATTACACACAAGGTGATTAGTAACGTGCGATTTGACGAGGCGGAGCATTCCCCTGAACTATCGCAACCACGGTGCGCATAGCATGCCATGTGTTTCCGTGTTGCCTTTTTGTAACTCTTCTTGGAATCCCTCTGTGCCAGTAATAAGAGACCCGAACTGACAAATTTCCACACTAGCATAGAAGCGGAAGAGAATCGATTCTGATAATAATTCAAAAAACGCTGATCCACATGATACGTCACACAATATTTTTCGCCGCAGACCTTCGGAAAATCAACTCTGTACCCAATCACTAGAATAATATTTAGAGCTTCAGAAAGTTACCACTAAGCACGTGTAGGGCACGGAGCCAGTGTTTCACGTCACAGTGCGTATGAGACGACAGAGAATACTGCCGGGAAATAAGTAGGACAATATGGAAGAATCTTGCACTTCATTAACGGTGACAGAGAGTGAAAAAATGTCCACCTCCAGCGGCGGAAATATTATCGGACGTCTTGTGATTACTACGAGATCATTCCTGTACAAAGGAGTGGCGTCTAATGCCAAGATATTCAAGTGGCTACTCACTTTGGCGGGAGTGATTGTCTTTCACGTGTATCTAGCGGCAGCAGTTAGACTCTCTCTGTCATCTGCCTCAGGGCTCATCAACTGGTGCGACGGTGTCGGTTTCCTCATCATTTTAGTTGGAATAACCTACTGGAGTCTCTTTTACTACTTCATATTGAAAAGAGTTTTGGGTCGGAAGGTAGTCAAAAGTCTACTGCTACCGGTGAAGGGTTTGGTGGCCCCTTTGACGAACCATTTGTATTTTCGATTCGGTCTAGCCTGCTTTCTCCTCGTCGGTATTGTGATACTTATAGCTTTGGATTCCCGGGATGATCCAAGGAGATTGATTTCCGTTGGAGGGATCATCGCAATTCTATTTGTAGGACTTCTCATTTCGAAACATCCTGGCGATGTGCAATGGGGGCAGGTACTCTCGGGGATTGGGCTTCAACTGATCTTTGGACTTGTCATCCTGAGATGGCCCGCAGGAAGCGAAGCTTCTTTCTGTTTGAGCCACAAAGTGAATTGGATTTTTTTACGATTTCTAATTAAGCGGTTAAAAGTGATTAAAAGCTGGCTGCTGTTTCTTACAATTGAAAATTGTCCGCTTGTTACACTGCTATTAGGTCAAGACATTCCTCGAGTTTGCCGATGCAGGATCCGGCTTCGTCTATGGATACCTCTCGTCTGGATTCAACCAGACAACTAGCACAGGAGATGTGATTCAGTTACCTCCGCTATTTGCTTTTAAGGTAAATGGGTGTAGATTGATTAAATTAATTACAGATTTTAAATTGCTGCGGAATTTCCCAGTATTAAATTAATTTTTGATTTTTTTCACAGCCGATGTCTATAATCTTCTTTTTTAATTTCGTCATGGGATTTTTGTACCATTACGGAATCCTTCTTTGGGTTGTTCAGAAAATTGGTTGGTTCCTGGAAGTAAGCCGAATTACCAACATTATCCAGTTGATGCGCATTCAAGAAAATAAAGTTGTGCGTCTGACTATTTCTAGGTGGTCATCGGAACCACCGCAAGTGAATCCATGGGAGCAGCATCGAATGTATTCTTAGGAATGGTACGTAGTGTGATGAGTTTATATATATGTACTGTTAAGTGCATTCGGATGACTGTTATTTCCCAGCCAAATTCCTGTTTGGGAAATAGTTGAATTATTTTTTAGACTGAATCAATGCTTTTGTGCAAGCCATTCTTACCGCACATGACGAAATCAGAACTCCATGCTCTCATGACTGCGTGCCTTGCTACTATCGCAGGTACTTGATTTAACCCACACATGCAGTCATACTAGTGTTCATCCAAAATAATGATCTTGGAGAAGAGCGTTTGTAGACACATTAATTTCTTCAGGCTCTGAAATGGGACTACTTATGAGTTTCGGGTTGAGTCCGTCATACTTGATATCCGCATCACTTATGGCCGCTCCTGCCTCATTGGCACTGGGCAAGCTCATTTATCCGGAAACAGAAGAATCGAAAACGACGGCTAATCAACTGACCGCTCTCCATGTGAGGTATACTGTTCGGCATGAATTTATTTAAGTTTATTCACTTGTAGTTTATCGTAAATCTTGATGGATCCGATTCTCTGCTCGATTTTATCAGGACTGCAAACAGTGCTCTGGATGCAGCGGCGCGCGGAGCCACCGAGTCCATCGTTATGATTGGGACGATTATTGCCAACCTCGTCGCTTTCATTGCCGCTGTAGCTTGTCTGAATGCTATACTCGCGTGGTTAGGTGCACTAGTTGGAGTGGAACTTTCATTTGAGGTATCAAATACTAATGCTTTTCTTAGCACCACTAAAGTGATTTGAAATTGTACCGAGATTTTTTTTTATTTTCAGTTGATTTTGGGGAAGCTATTCATTCCTTTCGCCTACATTACAGGCGTTGATTCGGATGAGGTGGAGGATTTTGCAGTTCTCCTTGGTCTCAAGACCATCGTCAACGAAGTGGTGGCTTACCAGAAATTGGTGTCACCAGAAATGGCTCATTTGAGTGTAAGTTTTTACTCTGCACACAGTAGATGGCATGATATTTATGCAGTAGCTGTCCATGGTACTCCCTATGAAACTCTATGGTTGAAACTTCTATCTGATGTCACGGGGTAATTTTTATGCAGGCCCGAACCAGAGCTATAGCAACTCACGCTCTTTGCAGTTTTGCGAACATTGGTTCCGTAGGAATCACACTGGGAGGAATCAGCTTTATAATGCCTGACCGTCGGAATGACATAATGAAAACCATGTGGTTCGCATTCGTTGGTGGAAGTTTGTGCGGTGTGCTCAATGCTTGTGTTGCAGGAGCACTGCTCAACCACTAGAAGAATGGCATGGAGAAAAGTTTTAAAACTTGTTTTTAGAACCCGTTTTCAAGCTAGCCTTACCACGACCGAGTTTCTTCCGCAAGCGTTGAAATCGGAAGCGAGTTATGAGAGATTTTACTGGGATATAACATGATCCCGCTATTTTTTCTTGCACAACCGGACGGACGTGAGTCAGCTAGTGTGGTGAGACTGAATACGTTTAGGTTTCTCATTCTATTTACAAAGTGTACGCAGTTCGATCGACAATAAGATTATCTTTGAAATTTTTTATGAGAAACTTTTACGAGCATCCTGTCCTATCTATTGCCTCCGACTGCGTTAAAATACTTAGCGTTGCGCTGTCGATGTAAGCATTAAAAATTTGTTTTCACATGTTTTTGTCACGTGATATTGTTTTCGAAAGAGTCAGCGTCATAAAAAACTTACAGTATTCCAGAGGGTGTACAGCATACTTGATAACATGTATTTATGGCGACAAAAAACTTGTCGCTTTCTTCATGTAATGCGAGTAAATTCTACCTATTACTTTTCCTCTCAGTTAAATCGAGACGCAGAAACGGCGATTATTTTGAGTAGTGCGCAAAATATTTTAGAAATACTTTGCAAACGCATAATTGTGATTTCGTAGAGGCATTGCTCTGTTTTGATTACATTGTGATAAGTGTTGAGGATATGATCCATTTAAAAGTAAATAAAGAAAACTATCCTTTTGAGTGTCAAAGTCATGTCTGTCAATCTGTTGTAAGGGTCAAAGTTTCCGAATATAATAAAGGTCAGCACTCACTCTCATCTATTCCGTACATGAATTGATGCCATGTACTCCTTTCCAATGAATCGCTTCATTTATTTCGCACGCAATTATAAGGCTTAATTTATTTCACCCTTGTCAACTTGGCGTCATTAATGTGTGAGCTAATGAATTGCCTTCAACCGTTCCTCCTAATCAGGCGACACCACTCTCCGTCAGACTCAGGACAACGAAGCAGGCTGTATTGGCCATCAAACCTTTTGTGACATCTCACATGCAATAGATTTATATACGATGCGATCCGACCCGAAGTTAAAATTATCACATGCTTAAACTGAATTCATCCTTGCACCCAATTATAAAATTGTCTAATGAATGATGAGCGCTAGCCAGAAGCATTTTTTCTCCTATGATTTCACATCATTTTTTCTTTGAGACCGCCTCATCTAATACAGCCCAAAGGCACATTCGTTGCCACGGTTCTAATCGCAAATAGAAACTCAATCAGTCATAACGGGATTTCAAATTGTATAAGAGTGAGCTTGTCCGTCTTCTAAGCCCTTTGTTTTACTTATGGCATCACCAACTGGATCGTCAAACACCCGAAATTACATTTCTCATTCACTCTGTTGATTGGGCTGCAACCCATGTTTTGCTATTCCTTAGCATAAACCTAAATCGACACTTTTTTCTTACCTCAAATAAAAACTTGCCGAACATAATGGATTCATCGTTGTCATCTTCGGATATACCTGCAACTCCGGTGCGTAACGGTATCGATCCCGATAGTTCAACGTTGTTGCGTACCACTCATTCCCAAACCAGTGGGACCACCTGCGAGAACGAGAAAAATGGAGCTTTAGAAACGCATGTACCACTGAATTTAGAGGATGACAAAGTCAAGAACATGGAGAAAACGTACCCGGACCCGTATGCTTTGGAGCAGAGTGACAGTGAAGCGGACATCCTGGGAAAATTTGTCGTCTTCCTTCGGTCGTTCCTGTACAGGTTAATACGACAGAATCGGCGGAGACTATTGATACTATCTATCATAGCCGCCATAATCCTGTACCACATCTACCTATTTGTTGCCTTAAGCCACGGATACGAAAAGGGTGACATGGGCTGGTGCGATGGTGTTGGATTCCTCACCGTCCTCACTGCACTCACTTACTGGGGAATATTTTACTCAATTGTTTTGAAGGGTATTTTGGGGAGGAGGTTGAAACGCGACAGCAATCCTGTGAAGAATTGGACAATACTTCGAATATTTCTCAATCCCTACATGGTTCATATTACGCGGTTCATCTTTTTAGTTGGCCTAGTGGGGTTTATTGCCATCGACGCACGTGATCAACCGAAGAGATTCGTATCCGCGGCGGGAGTTGTAGCCATCATCCTCTTCGGTCTTCTTATTTCGAAACATCCGAGCCGGGTGAAGTGGGGACAAATATTTTGGGGTCTTGGGCTCCAGTTCACTTTCGGACTCATCGTACTCCGGTGGGAGAGCGGTCGGGAAGCATTTGGATGCTTGGGAGGCAAGGTGAAACCTGATGATTTTCAATTACTTTTTAGCGGTTTATGTTTACCCTCTGAGGCAGGAAATTCAAAATAGGATAGACACTAGATAATAACCGCTGTTTGCGGATGACGAGGGGAGCTGGTGAGATTAAGCGTTAGCTTTCTTGGTAGTCAGTGGTTAATAAATGCCATAAAATTACCAGGCAACGGCGGGAAAACCGCTTTAGTTTGCTTTCAGGTATTCATATGGTGCTGAATGATATGGGTTTGTGAGGTGTCCTTTTTCACGCTCTAGCAATCATGGTAGCTCCAACACAGAGGTAAACTATACCTTTATGTTGGTACATGTTGTAAATTTCTACTCAGGTGAAAACGTTTTTGGATTTCACGGATGCTGGAACAGGAATGGTGTATGGGTACCTTGCAACGGGACTGAACGAAACTAGTCAAAGTGGCCATGCGTTCGTTGTGCCCACGGTATTCTTCTTCAAGGTAAATGTATTTGAAACTTAGTACGAGTGGGGACAAGTTTTAGTATGAAATATTACGGATTCGTAAAACCTTTAATATTTATATTCTGTAGGCACTTTCTGTGGTGTACTTCTTCAGTTTTTTCATCAGTATTCTCTACTACTATGGAATCATGATGTGGGTGATTTCCAAAGTCGGATGGTGCCTTCAGGTGAGCAACTCAATTATTTTATCCTACCGTGGGTCGCATATCAAGTCAATAATGCAATGTAGAGTACAAGTCACGGTACTGTGTTTGTATAGATAACCATTGGAACGACTGCAGCAGAATCCATGAATGCGGCGGCCAATATTTTTGTAGGAATGGTGAGTTTCACTCGGACGCCAGTCCAGGGTACGCTTTGTATAATCTTCTGATCTATGAATAATTTTCTTTGTAAATCCAGAACGAAGCCCCCTTGCTTATCAAGCCATTTTTGAAAGACATGACCAAATCAGAACTGCATGCAGTCATGACTGGAGGATTTGCAACGATAGCTGGTAATATTAGTTGCCCGAGGTTTAATTTAATCGCAGTGCTGCCTTGTTAATTAGCAGTAACTCGAAAATTTTGGTGAACTTTAAAAAATAGGTTCTGTGATGGGAGCGTACATCAGTTTCGGCATAAATCCATTGTATCTCCTCTCCGCGTCCATCATGGCTGCCCCTGCGGCCCTTACCATGTCCAAGCTTATCTATCCCGAAACGAGAACATCGAGAACAACTGCAGAGCAGATGAAATCCATTACGTTGAAGTAAATGAAAATATTTACCTTATTGTGGTCTTCCAAAAATTTGGATCAGGAACTAAACCTGGGTTTTTAGAACAGCGGACAGCGCTTTGGATGCCGCAGCGCAAGGAGCCACGCAAGGAGTTATGCTCGTTCTAAACATCGCCGCCAACCTTATCGCCTTCCTCGCATTTGTGTCCTTCCTCAACTCGGTTTTCGGCTGGTTCGGTCAAATGGTCGGTGCTGATGATCTATCCTTTGAGGTAAGTCACAATGCACCGACTGAACCATAATACGCAAAATTAATTGCCATTAACATTTTTTGATTATGACAGTGGCTCCTGGGAAAATTATTTATTCCCTTAGCTTACGTTATTGGGGTGGACCCCGAGGAAGCAGAGGATGTTGCTGTTCTTCTCGGGCTCAAGACTGTGGTGAATGAATTTGTCGCATACCAGAAAATGACATCTGAAAGCATGAGTAATCTCTCGGTAAATCTTTACAAATGTCCCTTTAAATCGTACTTCATCCCCAACAGGACACCACTTCACTTTATTTTTATTATCCACGCGCAGGCTCGGAGCAAAGCCATTGCCACCTACGCCCTCTGCAGCTTTGCCAACTTCAGCGCAATCGGGATCCAACTTGGAGGGATTGGGTTTCTGGCCCCGGAACGTCGCGCCGACCTCGTGCATGTAATTTGGCATGCATTCATCTCCGGAAGCCTTTGCGGACTGCTCAACGCCTGCCTTGCAGGGACACTCCTCAATGATCCCGGCTACCAGTCACCACTGTCATTAAATTCTACTTTCCATCTGGATGCCAACATTGCACTTGATATATAACCTTTATATTAAGTAGTTCTAATCAATTTCTCGCTTTACTATAAGATTAAGTATCTATAGTGACTCTTTAGTAAACACTCAAGTATCCACGTGACACTGTCACTCTTTCAGTAAATACTTAAGTATCCACCGACCGTCGCTCATTTAATAAACACTTTGATCATCGGTTATTATTAATCTTTGAAACATTGGCAAAATCGGTAGTGCTACGAGCAATCATTAGAGCCTTAGGTATCATGTACCTTGTGGATTGCACTTTGTTGTAGCAGACACGTGTGCACTGGTATTCTCTTGAATTACACTTTTAAGCGTTTAGATTTTTAAAATCATTCACCCCCTAGACCCGAAAGACTTGAACCTGTCCATCAAGGTACACTTCGGATGAATTGTATGATAAAATTCACACATCTGTTCTACTAATCCGATCAGAATTATCAAGGTGTTTGTTGCATAATCTTTGTCACAATTTCTCGTAATTGTGGGTTATCTGGTTGATGTACCAAACCTGGAAGTGGGTTCACTTCAGACACGCAGGAAGTCGAATGATGATTGCTTTAAGCTCCTTCAAAGATACCACTTGCAGTCAATCCATTTCCTCCCAAAATTACATACAATTTTGTTGCATTTCATTTCTTCTCGAGGCTGCTCATCCATAATAAATGCGCAATATTTTCACCATTGCTGGTGGTGACTGAAAAGGTGAGATGATAAACAAGTGATGAGCAATGCGCACCGCACAGATATAGTTAGACAACATTTGATTACTCGGGTGAATAGTAGAAGGGTTTAGATTGGTGACATCAGTATGTATGCTACACGTAAGTAGATAGATATCGTAACACTGACTGAAATCAGCCTCCTGAACGGTTACTCTTCAAACCTTGACTGCGGCTCCCACACACAATGGAATTGCGACACGAGTTTTGAGGGGCAGTTACATTTTCACTTCATCTCTTAAGCTTACCGATAGCTGACATGCGGTGAGAAACCTCCAGGATAGGCAGCACTGGAACTCAGACGACCTTCTGAATTCCTTGAAAATAAGGGCTAGGTCAATTTTTTCCATCACCACGGGTCAAATCCTGGAAGGTACAACGTCCCGCTTCAAAGGCTCCCTCACTCGCTCCAGTCTGTTCCTGACTCACCTAGGTCGAAAGTGTTTCCCCCATGTGAATGTTGTAACGAATCCCTATTGTAAATCCCTTTCCTGGGAATAATAAAGCTCCATACACTTAAACTTCCATTACTCATCAGAAATTCAGGACTCACCTCGTCAGTGTGATAACAACCCTCACAAGACTGGAGCATTGACGGTTTGGAGTCGACGTGGACAGGCTATTTCTACTGGTAATTTTTGGTTGGTTGAGTCGGTATCCGATCGACTCTGGTTACGAAAATGAACAACCGCGGCTTCGAAAAGGAGAAGAATAATTACGGTGCCCTGGAGTCCGGTGGGGGAAACTGGGGCGGACGGCGATCTACAATGTCCGGCGAGGATTCAAGTAAAAAAACTAATGGGCCCCCGCCAAAAGAATTGCCACCGGAAGAAGACGAAGCCAACAAGGTTGAACCGGTCGTCCACGAGGATTTGGACGACGATGAAGAGCCGAATATCTTTGGTCGGATCGTCGTCGGCATCCGGCTATCCCTCTACCACCTTGTGACGACGAACACAAAATTTTTCAAAATTCTATTCATCCTTGCCGCCGTTCTCCTGTACCATGCCTACCTCGCGGGTGCCATTGTGTACACCGTTGACTACAAGACGATTGACTGGTGTGACAATGTGGGATTCCTCATAATCCTAACGGGGTTTGTATACTGGGCTGTCTTCTATTATTTCATCCTCAAGCGGTTGCTAGGGAAGAGGATTCAGCGCGGGGTTTTTAAGCCACTCCAACGAACTCTAAATCCCTTGTTGGCAATTCCTTTTGTCACCACTGGGATAGCCCTTGCAGCCGTGGTAGGATTCGTGGTTTTCGTCGTTGTTGATGCGTGGGACGAGCCTCAGCGGATGATCTCTGCCGCCGGGATCATCGTCATTATCGCCCTGGGGCTAATATTTTCGAAATATCCAGGGCGCGTGAAGTGGCGGCAAGTTTTGTGGGGACTCGCGCTCCAGTTCATATTTGGGATGCTCATTATCCGCTGGCCCGGCGGACGTGATGCTTTTGATTGTATAAGTGGCAAAGTGAGTTTTGTGTCATCTCATGTCTTGTTACTTACTCTTTTTTTTTGCTTTATTTTTGTTTATTTTACTTAATTATTATTTATTTGCTCATCTCAGGTAGCCACATTCCTCGGTTTCACAGATGCAGGTTCCACCTTTGTTTACGGTTTCGTTGCATCCGGTATGAACCTGACCACGGCAAATGGAGACAGCATCAAGTTCCCCACGACTTTTTACTTTACTGTAATGCCTGTTTTTTGGGACAATTTTTGTTATGAACAAATATGTACCTCGTCTTGTATTATGTCTAACGTTTGATTTCCGTGTCTATCACAGAACCTCTCCGTGATTTTCTTCTTCAGTTTTTTCATCAGTATACTCTACCACTTCGGAGTGATGATGTGGGTGATTCGGAAACTAGGTTGGTTTTTCCAAGTAAGTGGTATATTGTATGGAATTTAAGTAAATTTGATATTTATTTGCCAATAATAAGGGCTTCTTGGGCGCCATTAAATACGGTGCGGTTTATGCACTAATATTGGGGAAATGGTGGCAATTGTCAATTACTGCCTGACTCTATGTGAATGGGTGATGACGGTAGAACTTGTTTTCTGTGTACAGATTACTGTAGGAACGACCGCTGCGGAGTCCATGAATGCAGCTGCGAACATTTTCGTCGGCCAGGTGTGTGTGGTCGTCCGCAGGACTGAATTTTTTTACCCTGTCATCATCATGAGTGGAATTTATATGTAGTCATGTAGTCACCGTGAATTTGTCACCACTCCTATTCCATGAATGCCATTAAAATTGGGGGAAATCCTAATAATCATAAACAGACGGAGGCCCCAATCCTCATCAAACCCTTCATCATGGACTTGACCCCATCCGAGTTGAATGCAGTGATGACCGGAGGATTCGCTACCATATCCGGTACAGTTTAACAATGATTTGCGAGAATGAGAATGGGAAATATCATTTCTTGGAGGATAGTGAATTTGACTTGGTTGAATTGCACTCGTCCTTTAGCTCCCTTCTAAAATAAAGGTCCAAGTCAAAAATATTTGTAACAAGCATTTGCAGTTTCTATTTGATCCGTAGGATCCGTGCTGGGAGCTTACATCAATTTCGGGATAAACCCATCCTACCTCCTCTCATCATCCATAATGGCAGCCCCGGCCGCCTTGGCCCTGTCCAAGCTAATTTACCCTGAGACCAAGGTATCCCGCACAACTGCGGCTAAGATGAAGGGTATAACCTTGAAGTAAGTCTTGTCGAAGGGAAAAAGAAAGTCGTCCTCCTAGTTGACATTACGTAATATGAATTACGGGAACTTGAGATCACTTTTTTGACGGGCATATACAGGACAAGCGGGAATGCATTGGATGCTGCGACGCAAGGTGCGGCTCAAGCCGTCACGCTCGTACTCAACATCGGGGCCAACATCGTTGCCGTCATGGCCTTCGTCGCATTCCTCAACGCCGTCATCAACTGGTTCGGCGGTCTCATCGGCGTGGACGAGCTAACATTTGAGGTAAGCGGAATCATCATCAAGATCATCATCATGTCGTCGTCGTCCTCGTGACTTTGAAAAAATGATCTGATCCTACTTCGCACTCTCTCACAGTGGCTCCTTGGGAAAATTTTCATCCCTTTCGCATACATTTTGGGAGTGGAGTCGGAGGATGTGGAGGACGTGGCCCTCCTCCTAGGGCTCAAGACTATAGTCAACGAATTTGTGGCCTACGAGCGGATGGTCTCCATGACACATTTATCAGTAAGTTCATATTCTACTACCATCAGCGGGGCAGGTTCCCTGCAGATGATTCAAAAAAACCACGTTAGTCATGGGACAGTGATAATCATTAGCCAAATTCCATTTCCAGGAGAGGAGTAGAGTCATTTCCACTTACGCTCTCTGTAGCTTTGCCAATTTGAGCTCTATAGGGATCCAATTGGGGGGGATTGGGGCCATGGCTCCGGGGCGACGGCTCGAGCTGGCCAAGACAATTTCCTATGCCTTCATGGCGGGGACGGCCTGCGGCCTCCTCAATGCCTGCATGGCTGGGATCCTCGTCAAGAGCGGAAGTCTCCCAGACGAAGTTGGCAACATGACCATCAGCACCATCAACTTCACATAGTTCTACAGCGGCAGCAGCAGCAGTCACTTTTTTTATTCCAACCAACACGAGAGCCATCCTTTCCTCAAAAAGTAATAATTATTATTAATATTATTGTTTATTTTCGTACAGAGAGATGTAACCATTGTATGAACTTAGAACCTTAGAAGAACAATCATATATATGTATGTATATTCTGGTCAAAATAAAGGGACACTGGGTCGGTGCGTGACTCGTCCACTCGGAGATACATTGTTTCATACAGAGATTTTTTTAAATGTCAATGGAAGTACATGTGACAATAATAATAATTGCTAGGACAACAGATAAATGATCGTATCGTATCCTGAATGAGGGTCAGTAAATAGGTCTGTCTGTCACACTGAGTCCATCCGCTCAGGCTCACACGTCTTCTCAGTCAGTGAAGACCATCATCATGGCCACCCCTCAGTTGAGCAGAGCAGCATATGCATGAAGCATAGTAGTATAGCAACAGAAATCTCCATATTGTCAGAGCTCTATTGAACTGAAGAAGGGATAAGAAGAAGGAGAAGAGGAGGAGGAGCACCCATTATCTTGATTCCAGCAGGAGTTTTTCTCTATACCACTTTCCAGTCCATCTGCGTGTATTCAATGCATATTATTTATGATATATAAAAAAATAAGAAAAAAATCACACTTGTTCTGGGACAGCACCATGGATGATGATGCATGCCTAGAGGTAATTGTATATATATGTGTACGTAGTAATAATGTATCCATAACAATATAAAGTCTATCTATCCCAGATGATACTTATTTTCCATCATCATAACATTTTAATTATTATTAGCCTATCAGTTGTCTCGCCAACATCTCCGCCACCCTTTTCCGCTTGAACCGGACGGCTTCCTTCTCAAGATTTTTCAGAAATTGGATTTTGATCTCTTGACTCCCGGAAATCTCCGTCAATTTAGTCAGGAAGAGGTCCATCCCTGGAGGGGGCAATAGAAGTAAATGAATTAAAAATTTATTTTCGCATCACGATGATAATATGTATGTATGAAATGTGTAAGCTGAAAAAGTGGGACAGCCTCGACGGCCTCCTATTTTAGCTACAAAAAAACAAAAACATGTTCTCGTTCCACGTACGAAAGATGGGCCGTCGGATTTCCCGGAACAATTCGGCTCGGAGCTCCAAATTCTGTTGGCGGATGGCCTCCTCGTCAATCGTGGAGGTGATCCCAGGCACTTTTTCTTCCTCCTCCACCGCTGCTGCCTCCTTCTTGATCACTCTGGTGGATTTTGACTTGGTTTTGGAACCGCTACTACTACTATTACTACTATTCCCAGTGGACCCACTCCCGGTCACTCGCTTCTTTCCTCCCTTGAGGTTACTGCTATTGGCTTTGGTAGCTATTTTAGGTACTGGAGCATCATCCCGAACACCATTGGTCCTTATACTACTTGGACTGACTGTCCCGCCGCCACCGCTGCCAGCAAGAACCTCATGCTTCAGCTCACCATTTACCGTTGCCATGGGAGAGATAGGGGCAATCGGTCCATTTTTCACGACTTCAGCCGGCACGTGTTTCAGCTCCTGCTCCGGCTCCGCAGCCATGGTATTACTGTTACTACTGCTGCTGGTGCTCGGGATGGGCGGGGGTGAGGAGGCTTCCACGATGGTGAGCCCCAGTTCTTCATCATCGTCATCGTCATTGCCCACGTCGGGGAGTTCTTCCTCCTTGTCGTCATCCCCATCTCGCTCCTGGAAATCCTCATCCGTCCACATGGCCAGCGTCATGCTGTCCGATAGGAATGAGTTGGCGCGGTAGGGCTTCGTATCTTCCACTGCGGGTGGGGCTGCCGGAGGCGGGCTGGGTTCAGTGGGCAGTATTGGGGACTTTTTCGTCGGCTCATCCGGCGGTCTCTTTCCAAACTCATTCTCATCCACCCAAGCCGGGCTCGGTAAAGGTGGAGGAGAGCTCGGCTCATCACTCTCATCCAAGTCTATGCTCAGGGGTGAGGAAGGCGGTCGAAGCGGCGAGGACGATGGGGAGGCGACGGGTGAGGTGGAAGGGCTCGAAGGTCGACTCTTCTTCGGGGTAAAGAAATAGTCAGGAGGGAGTGGGCCCCGTTTCCTCTTCAATCCCCGGTGAACCAGAGGGATTTGACCTGGTGACATGTGACCTGGAGAAGACATTTGCTGCTGTTGTTGTAACTGCTGCTGCTGTTGCTGCAGCTGGGCTTCCTTCTTTGCACTTCTCCCGTTCTGACCCAGAAAGTCAATGTCCGCCTCGTCAATGATCATCCGCTTGTCAATTTTGAAGGGGTTCCCAAACATGTGCTGACGCACGGGGGCGGACTCAATCTCCCGCAACGGCGTCGGTTGTCTCTTTAGGTATTCCTGGTAGTTCCCCATTTGACCCACGGGCATGCTATGTATATTATCTGTAACAGATGTACATGGAGAGAGGGGCAGAATTAGAAAATTGCATATATATAAATTTGGGATGGAGCCAACAATGACATATGTGAATTTTGCTCTTGTCTCTTTTCGATGATGCTAGGGGTGGATTGGAAGGAAGGCACAAACCTTGCTGCAAGTCGGAAAATGGGGTGGGTCGGAGGAAATGTGTTCTCAATTTGGCCAGATGTTCGAGGAGTTGATGGCGGGGGACATCAAAGGGATTCTTGTAGGACGTCACGATCCGCTTCGTCTCGGACAACTTCACTCGAGCCCCCACCTCGTTGCACGTCTTCTCATACTCGATCTTCGCCTGGGTCTTTAGTTTCTTCAGGTAGTTGAGAACAGAGTAGGAAAGGTAGGTATCTTCCGGAATCGTCTGAGCGATATTCCCTGCTCCCATGCGGATGAGGGCTCGTTTCAGGGGGCCAGCATAGTAGCCCGGCATCTGGGACAAGTACATGCCGAACTGGGCCTTCCACTCGTTGGACGGTTTCAGTCTATACACCCGGAAGAGATCATCAAGGAGGGGGAGGAGGACGGGGTAGTTGTGAGGCATGACGAATAGATTGACGCAAGTCAAATTTGTCGAAGCTTTCAAGTAGCCAAACGGTTGACTCAGTTGACCGTTCTTCGAGCTATTGGACATATATGCCTGTACAGGTACAACATTCCAAATTAGAGTTCAATTTTTATACATGTAATAATTGGAAAATTTCAATTTTTTGTTATTTAAATTTCTAAATTTAATTTTACATTTCCGCAGCACTCCCTATATGGGGCGGTCCTTGTGGGGAACCACTATACTTACTTGCCAACAAATCGTCGGTTGTTTCCGAGCAAGAATGAACTGAGTTAGTGGACTAGGCTCAAGCTCGTACTTGTCAAAGGGGAAGTTTTCCACGACGAGCGGCTCCTGGGCAACGCACGTAAACTTCACGTGGGGATGAGCCGCCCGCGGTGGGAGTGTGGGCATGGAGGGGTCAGGCCAGAAGGCCTCAGGGATGGGCCAGAATCCCCCGGCGAAGCCTTTTTGGTTCGACCGTGGGACGTAGATCATCTTCCGACAGTTCTGCCAGGCCTGCCGCTCATTCTTCTCCTCTAAAGTCTCCTCATCATCTTTTGCTGCAATAGAAAATTTAAAAATTAATTCTCAAATCCTCACTCGGTCCCACCAGGCAGCATACTTCCCACTAACACCGACCCGCACACACAAGCACACATACAAGACGCGTTCCAGGTAGGAATAATCCTTTCTTTATTGCATCCAAAATAAATGAGATAATTCGATAATACAGATAATATTTTGTACATGTTACAAAAAATTGTTTGATTTTAGATTTTTGCATGATTGATTTTGGCTGGATTTGAATGGAAAAGATCAAGAAACCTACCTTCTAAATTATTAATTAAAGGAGGCGGATCTAAGCCAACCTTTTCAAAGTGAATGACCACACCGGCCTGGACCTTCTGGACCAAGGAGTCAATGCACTGGTGGAGCATTCTGTGGGTCGTGATACAGTAGGACCGACCCCCCGTCACCTCACACATTGCATCGATGGGTGAGTGGTCCGAGGGGACATGACCCGCATCTCTATCTCCCGCTGGTTGACCACTCATCCTCAGAACTAAACTAAAGAGCCTCTGGTCCCATCGGAACGGCTCCCGCGTCAACTCACAGCCCGGACTCGACCCGTGCATCTTGAGCTGTAAGATTGACAAATGGGCGCATATATCACGGGGTCATGACATTCAATTCCAAAGACAAAATAAGGGACTTTTCAGTCCCAAGAAGTTGATGATTTATTGTTTCTTTTACGTTCCAAGCAGAACTCACTTCTTCTTGCACACCAGAGTTGGAGGATAGCTTCCCTCCGTCCGTGATGGCCACAATGATTGAGGGTTCCAAATAGAAAGGGCACCGTCCCTGCCCATACGTATCTATCCCATGCTGCATTCGGTTGACATTGAGCACATCGAATGTATGCCGCAGCGCATGACCCAGCGTCGTCAGCCCATTCGCCTGTAGATTCTTCAGCTCCGACATGAACGTCGCCAAGTTCTCCTTCCATCCCGCCTACGTACAAAAGAAAGTCATGGTCAGACCGGCATTCCTGTCAATCATTCTTCACACCAGCATACAGATCATGAATTTCACTCCAACTTCTACATCTGATCAACCTTAATATTTGCCGGTGGTTCCTCAAATGTGAGCAACATGTAGCGGTCCTGTCGGCTATCAATGGACCTCTGTCGCACCTAAAGGATTCCACATAATAAAAACTATTGATTATCATCATTCTCGTAAAATTTCCACGAAAAACAATATTCGTCCCAAAAAGTTTATCAGTTCTCATTATTATTGTTCCTGCTGAAATTATTATTATTTTTATTGTACCTTCACAAATGTTTCAACAGCACTTTTCGCAACATCAAGTAATGTAGGCCGGCCACCGAGAAAGACTCGCTGGTTCATAGAAGCCGAGGTGTCAAGAAGGAAAACGATAATGGTCATTTCACAGAGTTTTCACAAGCCAACCTTTTATCTCGCTCCAACCAACCCAGCTCAACCCTATCCTTCTCTAGAAAAAACAGGGTTTTAAAATTCCTGCAGGAATTTTCTACAGATGTTTTCCCTATTTAGCTCGTATACAATTGTTTGTGGGAAAAATTCTAAAAATTTCCCACCCTCTCTCCAAAAATCTCGAGAAAATGAAAATTCTTCCGCTCAGTTTTGACTCTATATAAAACTAATACTACTCTGTACTTTTTCCCAGTCCCGTGTAAATTATTATGATTCTTATAATACAATTTTTAAATTTCCACGCATCTCATGTCATCCCACATACGGACGACAAACATTTTGATCATTCACTCTGTCCCGACAGATTTTCACTCTCTTCTCATGACGGTAGCCGAAGTAGTAGTAGTGATAATTACTCTTACATCTCCAGAAGAGAATCACGGCCATCACGGCCATATACTAACAGTACACACCACACTACCCTACTACTACTACTTCTCATCACTCTTTTGCTGCTGCTGCTGCTGCTCTGGCTCGAATTTGAACGCTCCTCCAACGAGATTTTAGTCCCTGCCTCCACCGCTCTCGTAATATATTCTCGTCTTCTCTCAAGTTCGATATATGTGTTCCTTCCGTCGTCGTCGTCGTGGACGACGAATAGCATAGGACACACACTGGTCGTGGCAGTGGTGGTCCGTCGCTAAAAATTTCCTCTTCTCAAAAGCAAGGGAACCTCCTCCTCCTGGCAGAGCCTGCTTGTGCCCGTTCTATGGACGTATACCAGATGAACCACTGTCAGGACACAAATATAGTGCCGGGACAACTGGCGAGTATATGGACGTAATATGTATGAAGGAGGAAAAAACGTCAGTGCATATACTTTTCCACACACACACACACACACACATGCACAGAGCTTCCTCCCTCCTGGCCTCCGTACAATAGTATGTACACGCAAGGGCTTAAACGACTCTTCCAAGTTTGTATGTATTCCAATGTACAGGAACGGGGCCTCCGTGGGCGAGAAATCACAGTGCGCTCTTCCCGACAACCTCTCACCACGACAGCCAAAGTACGACTGACGTCCCTGGGAAATTTCATTGGTTCCACTCCGCTCGTTGACCCACCATACCGACCGTCGGATGGAACCCCACCAGAGCCGTACCCCTATGTACATGCCCCGAGCCAACTCATAAGATTCTCTCACTCGCCGCACTCACTCCCCAACATTGTTTTCACCACGCGCCTGGTCTGGCAACATTGTTCAGGGTTGTCATACAGAGACGTCCTTTTCGGCCTGGTTCAACGTCTATGTTGCGGAACACTAATGCAGCCACTGGAAACTCGAACCGCGTACACAGTACTGGCGAGGAGAAGGCTGCAGCCAAAGGTTCGCGTGGTGATACACGTATTTGTTAGCACTGATAGAGCCATTGGAACGGTGGAAGTACTTGTGTGAATATGTGAGCATCTGTAGGCTTGCTACATGTGCATACGTGGGTAGGTAAACATTGATTCAGCACTACGCTGCATGTGTACATCTGCGGATGTGAACGTTGATTCAGCACCATATTGTGAATATATACGTGATTGTGAACATTGATTGCGAATCATGTACTTCCTCATAGACGTGAGCTGCGTACACTCTCATAGGAACGGTTGTAGTGCATACGTGAAGGTGCACATATAGGAACATTGATTTCATACATGTGCGCGGGAACTCCAGTATGGATTTCATATATGCTACAGAAGAGCCAACATACATGTGTATGCATTTACTTTGTATATAATATGGCGATCCATGTATCTGAACACAGATGTCTCCTATATGTACATAGTTTAGGGGAACTATGATGAAGCCTCCAGTCGAATGTATGTATAAGGGTTCACATGAAGTAACATAAAGGCACCCACGCATATGTATTTGCACATGGTACATATAGGATTAGCTTTGAAGCCACCTCGTCGGAGCCCCTGTAACGAACCCCTCATGGATTGAGCGACAATTCGTACGGTTGAACCCTGGGCATGTGCCGAACACAGAAACTTTTCCAACGTGGACCGTATACAATGCTACGCTCCTTTATCGAGTGCGCTTCAGGTGACTTGGCAACAGAGGACGGCTTGCGGTAGTGGTAGTCTTGTCGCCATACAACTCTACAGGAGGAGGACGAGTGAGTGTCAAAATTGAGCAGTGTGTTAGGCCTGGCTGTAATGCATTTCTGGGCTTGATGAGGTTCATCACACATTTTATACAAGGACTGAGTCTCCTGGAACGAGAGATTAATAGGAGGGGAGAGGGATTTTAGGGAATTTTCTTGGGTGCGGGGTCCCCGTTTTGAAAGTTTTCAAGGAAGATTTCCCAGTTTTTAGACTCGATTTCCCCTATTGTTAAAGGAACAAGACTGAACGGGGGTGAGAAGGTGAGTTTAACCAAGTTGGATCTTGTTTGTTGCTTACTTGAGAGAGGGGAGTGGAACGAAAAATTGGCAAGTTTCAATTCGATCTTATAGTGTTAAAAATTGTGGCAGCAAAATGTATTCGAAAGCATTTTATAATCCGAGGGAAGACATCGTGTTAAATTATTTTAAAATTGACTGAGTGGCCGAGCCACTGCGAATAGTGGTCGTTTTTTATAAGAGTGCCGCCGGCTCTGTGGTTCTGTGTGTGTGTAGTAAAAGTAACTGGTACGGATAACATTCATTTGATTATATGTTATAAATCTCTAGAAATTTTTCTGCTAAGATGGCCTCGCCCGGTGGGATGACCCAACAGGCGCCGATGGGACCCCCTCAAGCTCCCTCCCCTATGGCACCCCCGACGGGGGGATCACCAATGCCGCCGCAAAACACACAACAATCTCCGATGCCACCCCCGCCGAATCAGCAGCAGCCGCCGCCACCGCCACCGCAGGGCCAGATGCCAATGGGACCGCCGCAGCATCATGGCTCTGTTGGTGGTCCTCCTCAGATTCCTGGCCCGCAGCATCACATGCCGGGATACCCTCCCGGCCCTCCTCAAGGATCCATGCCAGGCCATCCAATGCACCATCCGCAGTCACCAAACCCCCCTGGACCGGTGAGGCCAAGTGTTGTATGTGACTTCAAATTAAACGCTTGTTTCTGGGGGATTAAAATTGGGTGGAAAGAGGAGTGCAGTAATTGAACAGTACTTTTTTTCGTGGAATTTAGGGGGACAGTATTATTGCACTCCAGAGAGCCATCAATACCATGGAGGAGAAGGGCTTGCAGGATGACCCGAGGTACTCCCAGTTACTGGCAATGCGAGCGCGAAATATTGGGACACCAAATGCAGGTCCGCAGGATCCGAATATGCCGCCACGACCCGTGAGTTTCTAATTTTACCTTTTTTGTGAATTTTTATTCCATGAATTTTTCTATGCTTTTATTTATTTTTTATTCCATGAAATCTTTGTAAAAGAAAAATTATTCCATAAATTTTCTGAAAGCCGCTCACAGACTCAATGTATGTAATTTTTTTCTTTAAGAATTACGGGAGTGTTCCAGGTGGCGAGCCATCGAAGCCGTCGTTATTAAATCAGTTACAGTTGCAGCAGTTGAAGGCGCAGATCATGGGCTACCGGTTCCTGGCCCGAAATCAGCCCTTGACCCCTCAGATTATAGCTGCCATAAAGGGCCAGAGAGCGGACGGTCCTCCGGTCCCTCCGCCGGCTGGAGCTTACCCCCCACGACCACCACAACCAGGGATGGGAGCCCCGCCGCCGCGGATGCCTCATGGTGCCCCGCCGGGACATCCCCATCCGCCCTCCACCCCACCCAACAGTGGAGTTCCTCACATGAATGGACCAATCCCAGCTCAGGGTCCTCCTTCATCCCTCCCACCACCTCCACCCCCTCCGTCTTCTACAGTCCAACCACCCGCTTCCAGTCCCATTCCCCCTGTCGCGGTTGGACCTGGACCGCCACCCAACATTGTTCCTCCTAGTCAGCAGCCCCCTCCTGGTCAACAAGCTCCGCCGGGAAGAGCCCCAGGTCAGTCAGGGCCGCAGCAGCCCCTCCCCTCCCAGGTTCAAGCTCCTCAGAAACAGAATCGCCTGACCCCGATGGGGAAGCCCGTAGGGATCGACCCGGTGACAGTCCTGCAGGAGCGGGAGAATCGAGTGAACCAGAGGATACTACTTCGGCTTCAGGAACTTTCTAATCTCCCCACCACCATGGCCGAAGATCTCCGCCGAAAGGCACAAATTGAACTCCGGGCACTTAGACTGCTAAATTTCCAGAGGCAGCTCCGACAGGAGGTAGTAGCCTGCATGCGACGAGACTCCACCTTGGAGACTTCCCTCCAAATCAAGGCTTACAAGCGAACGAAGCGGCAGGGACTCCGGGAGGCTCGTGCGACGGAGAAGTTGGAGAAACAGCAAAAGTTGGAAGCTGAGCGTCGTCGTCGCCAGAAGCATCAGGAGTTCCTCCAGTCCGTCATGCAGCACGGTAAGGATCTGCGGGAGTACCATAAGAATAACCAACTGAAGATTGGGCGGCTCAACAAGGCCGTCATGCTCTACCATGCGAATGCGGAGCGGGAGCAAAAGAAGGAGCAGGAACGAATCGAAAAGGAGCGTATGCGCCGACTCATGGCCGAGGACGAAGAGGGCTACCGCAAACTCATTGATCAGAAAAAAGACAAGCGACTGGCTTTCCTCCTGTCGCAGACGGACGAGTACATTGCCAACCTTACGGAGATGGTGAAACAGCACAAGGTTGATCAGCGACGGAAATTGCGGGAGCAGAAAAAGAAAAAGGTAATCATACTTTTTTCGTATTAAATTTGAACTCGAGTTACATCTCTGAATTTTATGTTTTATTTTGTCAGAAGAAGAGCAAGGACGGGGAGCCATCTGAGCAAGGTGAAGGGACTGCGGATGAGAGTTCCCAGCCACCGGAAGTACGGATGACCGTCGTGGAAACGGCGACGGGTAAAACTCTGTCGGGAGAGGAAGCTCCTCTTGCCTCCCAAGTTCAGGCTTGGTTGGAAATGCATCCTGGCTGGGAAGTAGTCCCGAGGGAGGATGAAGATTCTGGGGAGGAAGGCTCGGAAGAAGAAGCCTCTGAAGAGGAGGAAGAAGGTTCCGGAAGCACATTTTATATATATATTTTTTGATTATTTTGTTTTTATTGTTATACTATTGTTGTAAATGGCCACTGCATAAATCCGTTTGTAGTACCCATTTAATTTTTTAAATTTAAACTTTATTTACAGCTCCAAAACCCCCGCCGCCGCCACCTATGCCAGAACCTGTGATAACTGTCACGGACCCTGAAGCAGTTCCGGAGGAGGTCGCCAAGGAGGTGATACAGAAGGCCAAGGTGGAGGACGATGAGTACAAGAATCAGACTGGGGAGCAAAGCTATTACGGGATAGCTCATACGATTCGTGAGGAGGTGACGGAGCAGGCGAGCATCATGGTGAACGGGAAATTGAAGGAGTATCAGATTAAGGTATAATTTTTTCGATACTTTGTCCTGTATACTTGCTTTACTTCGGGGATTCTTCATGCTCTCTTTTTGTTTTTTTAAAATTAAAATGGTGAACTTTTTTAGGGTTTGGAGTGGCTCATTTCATTGTACAACAACAACTTGAACGGGATCCTCGCAGATGAGATGGGTTTGGGAAAGACAATCCAGACGATTGCTCTCATTACTTATCTGATGGAGAGGAAAAAGAATCTTGGGCCGTTCCTTATCATAGTCCCCCTGTCGTAAGTCTATCATTATCAGGTGCTGAGCTGACAGACTTTTGGGATCATGGCGGTGCTGAATTTTTATCAACATTTTCAGAACTCTGTCCAATTGGGTCCTAGAATTCGAAAAGTGGGCCCCATCCGTCAATGTGGTGGCCTACAAGGGCTCACCCACGGGCCGCCGGCAAATCCAGAATTCCATGAGGGCCACTAAATTCAACGTGCTCCTCACGACTTATGAGTACATTATTAAGGATAAGTCTGTTTTGGCAAAGGTAAGGTAGCTGCTGACATGGCCCATGGATTTGGGGGTCCGATTTTTGGGTACGAGGATTGTAATATTTACTTTACTTTAACGGAAATGTAGTTGCGCTGGAAGTATATGATCATCGACGAGGGTCATCGGATGAAGAATCATCACTGCAAGCTGACCCAGGTCCTCAACACCCACTACTTGGCTCCCCATCGTCTGTTGTTGACAGGGACGCCGTTGCAGAATAAATTACCGGAGCTGTGGGCGCTACTCAATTTCCTCCTCCCCTCAATTTTCAAGTCCTGCTCCACGTTCGAGCAGTGGTTCAACGCCCCCTTTGCCACCACTGGGGAAAAGGTGGAGTTGAACGAGGAGGAGACGATCCTCATCATCCGCCGTCTCCACAAGGTACTTCGGCCCTTCCTTCTGCGGCGACTCAAGAAAGAGGTGGAGTCCCAGTTGCCGGATAAGGTGGAGTATATTATCAAGTGTGACATGTCCGGGTTGCAGAGGATACTTTATAGGTGAGTGACACTGTAGTGGTGTTGGCTGATGCGTGTATTGTTCTGTTGTTCATTCAACTTTTTTATCCGTCATAGGCACATGCAAACTAAGGGGGTCCTTCTCACG
Source organism: Pseudobourletiella spinata (assembly GCA_009870155.1). Classification (NCBI taxonomy): domain Eukaryota; kingdom Metazoa; phylum Arthropoda; class Collembola; order Symphypleona; family Bourletiellidae; genus Pseudobourletiella; species Pseudobourletiella spinata. Next base: position 28,071 of record WJFA01000534.1, read on the forward strand.
GACGGCTCGGAAAAGGGGAAGCAAGGGAAAGGCGGGAGCAAGGCACTCATGAACACGATCATGCAGCTGAGAAAAATGTGCAATCATCCCTTCATGTTCCAGCATATAGAGGATATTTACTGTGATGCCTCGGGTCAAGTCACGTAAGTTTCTAATAAATTTCTCGCCGTTCCGGCACGGGTCGGGCCGTGGCAGGTGGGATACGATAACATGTGATACTATGCCCTTTAATGTGGTTTCAGGGTGGACCTCTACCGAACTTCCGGAAAGTTTGAACTGCTGGACAGAATATTACCGAAACTGAAGCAGACGAACCATCGTGTCCTCTTGTTTTGCCAAATGACTCAGTTAATGACGATAATGGAGGTAAGTGACTTTCAAGTCCTATTTTTATGGATAATTTCCAACAAGCCTTTTATTTTCCTTAATTTATGTGAAAAATGGAGAAGAAAATGCTCAGAAATAACGTACCATGTTATTTATTTCAGGATTACATGAACTATCGAGAGTTCAAATATTTAAGACTGGATGGAACGACGCGGTCGGAGGACCGAGGGGATCTCCTCAAAAAGTTTAACGACCCCCAGTCCGACTACTTTATTTTTCTCCTAAGCACGCGTGCCGGAGGGTTGGGTTTGAATCTCCAGGCAGCGGACACGGTTATCATATTTGATTCCGATTGGAATCCCCATCAGGTTCGCAACCAGACAATATTTTAATGTGATAATAACAATTAAAAATTATGCGTTCTAACAACTTTTATGCGTTCTCATGATGTTTTGGCTGTTTAGGATTTGCAAGCACAGGATCGAGCCCATCGGATCGGTCAGCAGAATGAGGTGCGAGTACTCCGGTTGATGACGGTGAACTCGGTGGAGGAGCGGATTCTCGCCGCCGCCCGCTACAAGCTCAACATGGACGAGAAGGTGATTCAGGCGGGGATGTTCGATCAGAAGTCGACGGGGGCGGACCGGAAGCTCTTCCTCCAGACCATCCTGCAACAGGACGAGGCGGACGACGAGGAGGAGAATGAGGTGCCGGATGATGAGACGGTGAATCAAATGATTGCCCGCAATGAGGGTGAGTTTGAGCTCTTCCAAAAATTGGACCAGGAGCGGAAGAAGGCGGATGCGGCGGATCCTAATTTTAAGGGTCGGCTCATGGACGAGTCCGAACTACCGGATTGGCTCCTGCGTGAAGATGAGGAGGTAATGAAATGATCCTTGAGAATGATCAGCTTGTAATTTTTTTACTCAGGAAGGTTGCTTTGAATCTCTTATTTTTTTGTACTCACAGGGTGGAGATCGCTGGGCGGATGAGGATGATGATGACAAGTTCAATTATGGCCGCGGCTCCCGGCAAAGGAAAGAGGTGGACTATAGTGACTCCCTCACGGAGAAGGAGTGGCTCAAGGTCATTGGGGTGAGTCGGCTCCTCTCTATAGTAACCACCATAATTACAATGTTCCCAATTGAACATCACAGATCATCAACCCAAAAATTTAAATTCATGAATCAAACGCCTTTAATCGTTATGATTGTGTGTGTGTGTGTGTGATACAGTGTGTGGACGAGGAGGGGGTGGAAGTGGACGAGGATTCGATCCTCGGGAACGGGGACAAGAAGAGTCGGAAGCGGATGCGGGCGAAGAGTAAGAAGCGCGGCCGCTACGATGAGGAGGAGGATGAGGTGGACTTGCTCTCAAAGAAGCGGCGGCGCGTGAAAGGGGGTTCGAGCAGCAACAACGGTGGTAGTGTTGGAGGCGGAAATTCGAGTGGGGTGAGTGATAAATCTCCCCGTCTCAAGCGTCAGATGAAAAAGCTCATGGATGTTATCATTACGTACCAAGATAGGTATGTCCGAGCGTTGGCAAGACCAACAGGAATTTTGATTTTATTTTGTTCCTCACACTCTCTCACCTCTATCTCTGTGTAGCGTATGTATCTCTGTGTTGTTGTTGTTGTTGGTGCTATGCGTCTGAATGACTGAGAGTGACGCGGCCGGTGGAGTAGGAAGTATTTCATCTCATAATTTCATTTTCGTCCATTTTTTCTTGGTTTTTTGTTTCAGCGACGGACGCGTTCTAAGTGATCCCTTCATGAAGCTCCCGTCTCGGCGGGAACTGCCCGACTACTACGAAGTCATTAAAAAACCTGTAGATATTAAGAAAATCCTGAACAAAATTGAAGAGAATAAGGTTGGTCGTTCCCCGTGTATAAATACTTGGATTTAATTTATAATATTAATGGAAATTAATTATATTAATTCGATATATTTCCTCCTGCCACACAGTATGCGGATCTGGACGAGTTGGAGCGGGACTTTATGCAGTTGTGTAAGAATGCTCAAACGTACAATGAGGAGGCCTCGCTGATTCACGAGGACTCCATCGTCCTCCAGTCAGTTTTCACAAATGCCCGGGAGCGGCTGGAGCAGGAAGAGAGTAGCAAGGAGGATCTGGAAGAGGAGGCGAAGGGTAGGCAATGTCACGTTGTGTGTATGTATATTTTCTTGCACTTTGTTCGGTTCTTATATATATAGTTCTAGTAAGTATACGCGCTTTTTGCACAGACGCACGTTTTATTCAAATTTTGTCAATCAACGATATCTTGCTCAAAGTTGTTGAGAGCGGAACAAGGACTATATTGTTGGATCGAAGTTGTGTGAGGAGGAGAGGAGGAGTAGAAAGTAATTTTAACATTGGAATTTCTCTCTTTGCATGTTTACCCAGTGGTCCCCTTGGATGATGAGGATGAGGATGTCCTGTCGGATGAGGAGCAGGCTCTGAAGATGCGGATCAAGATAAAGAAAAAGTCTGGGGGACAGAGCTCCGTCACAACAACCTCATCCGGTGGCGGGAGCGGGGTGGGGCAGGACGGTTCTCGACCGAAGCGGAAGCGGATGAAGCGCTACGTGAGCGATGAGGAGGATGACCAGGATGACGACGTATAGAGCGCTCCTTAATTTTTCTCCCTAGACAAACAAAATTAAGTGTTTAAATCGTTGTTGTGTAAGTGCGCTTGTGTTTTCTCATTATTTTGCTCTTCCTCAGTTCCAACTGTGTGCAGAATTTTTTATAGCTTGAGATATAGTCTGCCGCCGCCGCCGTTGTTATTGTTGTTGTTGTTGGTATTGTTATTTGTGCTGGAATGGTGGTGTTGTTCTCTCCAGAGGTGTGTCTTTTGAGGTATTTTTGATGGTTGGTTGTATTTGTTTTATTATGAATTCTCCAGTATTTCTGTAACGGTCGGCTGGCGCCTTTTTGAGATTGTTCACTTGATTTTGATCACAGTTTACTTACATGCCAAGTAATAAAAAAAATCTGTCATGTTTTTTTTGTGCTAGACTTTTTGATTTGAATTAATGCGGCGGTGGGATCATTTAGAACGTACTGGTGAATGGCGGGAGGGAGATCCTCAGTCATGTCTCAATGAATGTGCACTAAATGAGTTATTTTAAATGATCCGCCTCTTTCTTTAATTATTTATGAATGAGCGGGAGTGAAAGTAGTTGTCAAGTCCGTCCTGACTTAATATGACTAATGATGATGATTGATCCACCACCGTGTGCAAGGCTTGGGGATGGGCTATTTACTGTATTGTTATATATTACTGATCATTACAACACTATATACTTTCAAATGTATTATACGCCCGGTTATTTGGGAAAAATGTACTGTATGGCTTAAACCCACGTAGTTGAACTCTAAGTCCCAGTGCACGAATAATAAAAGCTTGATATATCGGACTGACTGGTGAGAAGCTAATTATTACTGCTTTGTGGATCCTAAAGTGCATATGATTTGCAGTACGTAGTTGGTAACGGGAACGTGTGCGCGGATGGAGAGACTGGTGATGGGGAAAATAAAGGGAATGCTTGTACAATTGATCCCTGAATAAGTACATGGTAATTTTATTGGTTCGTTTCCTCCGCGTATTTTTTTTCCGAGTAAAATTACCTAGCCTTGTTTCCTCATTGAACAAGCATAGCCTCTTATATTATGATTTTGGGGGTGCCGACGACTTTTTTGCCGTCAAGTTTGTATGTTAATGTTTGAAGACGTTCGACTATTCGACTTGAATATAATCCACCCCGCACCTATCACCGGTTAAACTCAGAGTAACTAAACACGCACACGCCTACCACGTGTACAGTGCAGTTCTGTGGCCTGCTAAATTGCTAAATAGTGAAGCTTACCTACAGGATGGATTTTGTAGGTGTGTCGAGAAATAATAATAGCAAACGGTGGAACCTCTGAGCTGCATGACCTCCATCTTTTGTGTTACAGGAAGGGAATGGGAGTGAGAACCCAAGCTCGTCCAGGAGCTCATCAAGGATGTCATCACCTGCCCCGGGAGGTCCTCGACGAAGTACACGGTGATTAAGGTCTTCACTGGAGGAGCGGTCCGGATCCTCAACCTCGTGAATACATTGCTGACTGTTCGCATGCATCCTATATGGGGAATCATCTGTACGCTGCCACAAGTGGAGGCTGCATAGTTGTAAATTTTAATTTAATTGATGATCTTGGGTGGTGGTAACCTGTGCGGGATATTTATGGCTAATAGTGATACCGTAATGTTAGGGGAGAACTCAAGTTTTCTCACTGGTGTACCCACCAGCTTTTATACTTATTAACACTAATTAGCAATTATGGTTAAGGATATTGGGCCTCGGACCTACGATAGTCCTCGACGTCGTCATTGCCCACTAAGTTGCATTCATGATTCCGTTACTATTGTGTCTCTGACATGGCGGTTCACATTCAAAAGTTTGCCCAACTGGTGGACGGACATCATATTGTGAAGCCTGGTACCCTGAGTGAGGTGCAGGCGGGTACAATTGTAAATAGTTTGGGGCGCTGTAATATCATCATCATCATAAGCAGAAGTTTAAGTTAGTTTACTACATTTTTAAATATGAAGTGTTTGTAGAGAAATATACAAAGTAGACAAGATGCATACTTACATACTTGCTTTTGTAAAGTTACTGCCGGTACATTGATCACCCTCGCAGTGATAAGCACTGCTTATCAACAGAGGGGTATTAGGACTGTCTACAAGTGACATGTGATTGTGGAGCAAGATGCTGCCGCTGCCTGGCATTTATTATTATATTACTATTTTGGAGCTGTGCATATATCTTGTCGCTATATGACGACTCCTGATCTAGAGTGGACTCACGTATATTGGATGGACGGGAAAAGTATTTATATCTTTTCCAGAGGGTGAATTCTAATTCAGGGGAACCCCAAAAATATTAATCGTGTGTATGAAGATGTGTCACAAATGTTTTAAAGCTCAGGCAGTGTAATGCTTCCAGAGCTTAAAAATCACGGTAATAGTATCAATCAATCAAAAGTTAAAACTTGAGCATGGAGAGCCTGACCTATAGATTATTTCTTATTAGAGCTAATAGCAAGAAAAGTTGAAACGCCAAAGCATGGTGAAGGAAAATGTAGTTGAAGTGATCGGGGACGAGAGTATGAAATCTAAAAAAACTGGACTTTTGTGGAAATTAAAGATTTACCATACATGCTCAATCTCAGTGTGAGAGACATTCTTTCCTCTTTTGAATCTGTGCAGATATAATTTCCTTTTTTTGAATCAAATGATAATTTCAAAGGATTTCTGTTTGAAAACACGATACCCACAGTCGAAGAAGCAGAGCTTTGCGACATTCCACTCACCAAAAGAGGCTGTAGGAAGTTGATCAGGGAATCGCCACAGTGGATCAGGGATCGAATGGAATCGCCACAGAAACTTATAAATACTGTGCTTACGGTATTAAAACAAGTAGTTGGAAACGTTTCAAATTCATCTTCAAAAATACTTTTATTTCTTTTATTGCGCCGGTCATTTTTGTCGGTGGACAGAAGTTGCACTTTCTTCTGCTGTAATAAGTCGATGCACCGCCTGAAGGCTACTTCGTAAACCCCATTTTATCTGTTTATCTTCACTTACAAGGGCACTCCCCCAACTGTTACCAAAGCACAAATGGGTGACTATGCGCGATCGAGAGGTCCTCAGGAAGATTAACAATGTGAAACTCCTAGGTGCGTAAATTCAGGTTTGCCTTAGTTACAGGCCCTCAAATTTTTCATCACTCAGGTACCAAACGGGGGGGGGGACGCCTTCACTTCAAAATCCCATGTTAAATCCCATAATTTTCATCACTCAGGTACCAAAGGGGGGGGGGTACGCCTTCACTTCAAAATCCCATGTTAAATCCCATAAGAAAATCCCAGTTTTTCATTTCGAGTCATGTTTTGAAGAAATTGTAAAAATTGACTCCCCATTTGCTGTAAGCGAGCTATATGCACTTTGATGAATGATAAAGTCAATATTTCACACTTCTTGAACATTTCAGTGCGTTCAGAGCCAAAATGCAGAATATGAATTTTTCGCCCATATGGGTTAAGCCACATTTGGATGAAAAATTCATGTTTTGCTTTCTTAGTGATCTTAGTCCTACCAAGACACATGCCCAAAAGGAGATACCTTCCGACCGTTGCTATACCGACTTTCCATTTTTAATGGACAGTAAATCTCCAAACTGACTCCAAATAAATCTCCAAATAAATCAGGTAACAAGTGACTGACTGTTAGTACATATCAATTATGCCAACAAACACTCTAAACTATGAAGAACTATACTCTCTCATCCCGGTCTCCAATTATTGCTGTTTCAATGTCTTTCCCAAAACAAACATCCAAACACTCCAACTTCCACGACGCGACTCCCGTTCCACTCGCTTGAGAGAACTTTTCACTAGGGGATGAGATCAGGTCCCAAAATGAGGACCTGGACCTGACCTAGGTCCCTATCTTGAAAATTCAGGTCTCAAAGGCGAAGACCTGGTCAGGTCCTGGACCTTCTTTTAATTGCAT